>PVIC010035884.1:0-18845 GCA_004025085.1 Thryonomys swinderianus
TATGTTATATGTTAAATTGTAAATATGAGATGTTAATCTGATGATGCCTAGGTTAATTTTGTTTTTACTATATTATTTGGGAACTACTGTATTTTAAAATAAGACACCTTTGCTCAAGCTTGCATTTTCTTTTTCTGAATTCAAAGTTACCCTAATAGACTCTTAGAGTTTTCAGTGAAAACAAAAATATTTTTCCACTTGTGGATATGTTCAGACATCATGTATGTATTTTCTTATATTTTATATGATTATTCAAATGATTATGGGCAATGGGTTTTATAAGTATAACATTTGAAGTACTTGTCCTGAAGTTATCTCTACTTTTCAGATACTCTGCAATGACTGCAATGGGCGATCCACGGTCCAGTTCCATATTCTAGGAATGAAATGTCAGATTTGTGAATCTTATAATACTGCTCAAGCTGGAGGACGTAGAATTTCATTGGATCAGCAATGAACAGCTTGAATATCACAGGAAAACTCAGCATTTGTGATACAGAAAAAGCTCTGTGGAAAAGTACTGTCTTGTCCTAATGTGTCATAATGAGCGCATTGGAGCGGCTATGTCTTGTCCCAGGGTAACAGCACACATCCATAGTACCAGCACATGCACATGCAGGTTCTCTAGAGACTTGTCATAGTGGTCCCAGAGGGAAAAGACCCACTTGTGTCTCGGTTGAGATTTCCTTTGTATCCGTTGTTTGGAAGCCAATGATGTTTGTCCAGTTACACTGAAACTCATAGCAGTGTATTAAATTTTCATGGCATTTTGTCTTAAGTGCACACAGTTCATCTCTATCTCCCATTGTATTAAGGGCTGTGCTGTAATAAGTTCTACCTTGTTGAAAACCTAATTACATATGGTGTTGAATTTTTTAAGATAGTCCGTTGGGGCCTACTATAAGTGCTGATAAAATTATATTGAGACAATATTTTCTAGAAAGTTTCTTCAAGGGGTGTGTGTTTTGACTCAAATATGACAATATAGTCAGTTTTATAGTGCACCCTTGTGTAAGAGTGTTTGGGAAAATATATTGTAAAACAGTAGGTCTCCGTTAATGTTGAAAATAATTTCTTCAGGTGGTCCAGATTTATTTCTTCAAAGAATCATGCATTGGCAGGCATTTATTAGGTAGTTACAAAGTACCAAATGTGATTCTAGAGACTGTGGAGGCAGTTACGAATCATGAAGACAAAAGTCCCTGCCCTCATGATGGTGCATTCTAGCACTCTAGTATCCTGTATTTGATCAGTGTAGCACCCCTCTATATTACTAGCGATCAGAACCAGAGGCACTGTACAGTGCTTTTTTTTTTTTTTTTTTTTGACATTTTATTATTTTAAGACAAGATCTTGCTTAGTTGCTGGTCTTAAGCCTAAACTGGCCTTGCTTAGTAGGCTGGCCTTAAATCTGCTATCTTCCTGTTAGGTCTCAGGTTTGGAGTAGCTCAGATTACAGATGTGCACACCCAGGTTGTTTTTTAATGCAAGTATTGAGTCTTTGTTATAAATCAGTGGTTCATTTCTTCCCTAAATGCTTGAAAGTAAGATGGAGGAGGGAGAAGGGCACAAAATGTTTCTAGCAAGATCTCAGATTTCATACTTTCTTTGGGTTGGAATAAATATATCTCTTATTTCAGAAACAAATTTAATAAGCCTGCTTGGTGATCTAGCCCAGTTCTCAGCTTACTGTTGGGAAGCAAAATGTATACTCATTGAGGAACCTTTAATAAACATGTTATATCCCTGGCTTTGAGGTCGTTGCAGCTTTTATGGGTAAAGAAAATAGTGCTAGGTTGGGAAATCCTAATAATTCTGATCCAGTTTTTCTTTTGTTGAAATCTATACCTGGATTAAGGCAGCAATATTGATTTCCAGTTTGAAACTCAGATCTTTGTACTAGCCTTGTTTCTTGTCCAAAAGACTAAATTTTATTATACTTTTATTTTCGTAAATTTTAACTCATTTTCTCCTCCTCTCATATTCCCTTTCTTATGTACAGAAGCTTTGCTTGCATTTTATCCTTCTATTTTCATTTTCTTTCCATTCTCCCTCTTTCCTCATTCCCCTTCTCATTTGAATGTTTTCTTCCCATTTCCATTTCCCCTTATCTATTACACATTGTAGTCCTTATTTCCACTTTCAGTTTCTCATTGTAGTCTTTATTTCCACTTTCAGTTTCTCATACCAGAGAAACAGTGAGTATTTAAATATGTGTCCAGTTTGTTTTACTGAAGAGTATTAGGCTTGTGTTTTAGCCTTCTGTGGTAAAATTCTCGAGAGACCCCTGGTTTCCTATCCACCAGTGCTTGGCTCTCATATCTGGGCCTGTCGGAGGCAGAGTGTCTTGCTGGGGGCCTAAGAGCTGCTGCCTCTAAAGTGGCTCAGAGCAGGGAGGAAGAAGCCAATATCCAGTGTGTTCCCCAAGGGCATGGTCCTGATGCAGTAACTCCTCCATTAGGTCCTGCCTCATGGAGCTTCTGCTGCTTTCCAGGGGTGCTGCAGTCTGTGGACCATGCTTTCGGCACATGAGACTTTGGTGGGCTTTTTACACCCATCCTGTAGCACCTGCCTTCCTCCCCTGTGTCAGGGTCTTTGGCCTGGACTAAGCAGCACCACTGTCTTTAATTTGGGTAAATGCTGGAGTCTGTTGCCAGGAATTGTAAGTCACTATATGGATAAGAAAAACGTGGTTTTCCAGGTGGAATGGTTTTTATGGTGTAGCTCTTAATCACAGAACAAGTGGATCTTCACATAGGAGCGAGTATGGAATAGTAAAGTTGTTTTCAAGATCTGTTACATGCCAGGGTCATGCATTAGCATTAATCATGCGTTAATTTGGTAGGCTAGGTGTTTTTATATTGTAGAGGAGAAAATGAAGATGGTAGCATTTAATACAGTGGTTAGATACTGGAGTTGGGAGTCACGTCTAGGTCTGTTACTCCAAACTCTGTATGACATTGCCTTTGGCCCAAATTCCATTTTGCTAAAATACCTTTGATAAGTTACCTGTTACTGAGCAGCTCATGATATGAAAGACTGATCTTTCTTCCATGTTTAGATGAGACAAAATTGTTAGTAAAAGGTAAAAAAGTTACAATCTTGTCTTTCAGAGATAACTTAATGTTAACATTTGTAACAGATAACTTCACTCTTCCTGTTCACAGAGACTTTAAAAACACATGCATGTTAAACACTTAGCCCTTTCAGTGTAATAGGACCATTTGTCTCTGAACTAAGGTATGGTAGAACTCTGTGTTCCTAGGACAATTCAGATTGTCCTGGCCACAGAATTTGTACTTACAGCTTAGTTATATTTTAAGAATCAATAATTTAGGGTCTGGAGACTTAGCTCAGTGGTTCCCGCCCCTGCCTAGCAAGCACAACGTCTCTGGTTCGATTCCCAGTAGCCACATACAACAGTACTGGGTGTGGTGACTCATGCCCACCAGTAGTCAGTACCACATACCACAGTGCCGGGCATGGTGCCTCACACCTGTAATCCCAGCACTCAGGAGGCAGAGGCAGGAGGATTGCTGTGTTTAAGGCTTGCCTGGACTAAATAGTGATCTCAGGGCCAGACTGAACTATAAACCGAGATCCTATCTCAAAAAAAGAACCCATAGCTTAGTGTTATAAATTCTTGATTCTTACTAGCCTTTCTTTTTAATCACTAGACAGGTACATACTAAGTTTCTCCATTTTAATCCTTCAGTTTCTGGGGTTATCTTAACCAGTATGTGGAACTCTGTATGGTACTAACTTCAGCCTATGTTTGAAATAGTAATATAAGCTCTTTTGGTATTTCAGATTGTGTGTGGCATGGCTTGTGTGGACAGGGTCCCCTAATGGCCTTTGGTATCATTGGTGGGGCTTTGGGAGATTGACTGAACCCTGGGTGTCATTGACTTAAGAGAAGCTGTCTGGTGACAGTGGCAGTCCCTGGAGTGTGACTGGAAGGGTCTGTGCCCTCTTCTCTTCCTTCTTCTCTGATTCCTGGTCACCACAGTGTGAGTCGTGTGCCTCTGCCCAAGTCCTTTCACCATGCTGTCTCTCCATTGAAGCTGGCCAGGTGCAGATTGAAAGGTCTCAAATCCATGAGCCCAGATAAACCTTTCCTTTAAGGTGTAGAGTATTGTGTTCAGCAGCAAGTGTCTGCATACTTAGTTTTCCTTTCTTTAGATTTCTCCTGACCATAAAAGTACTAAGGTGCCAATTTTATATCATCTGGTTCTTAACAGGTGTTAAACAGATGAATGAATTAATTTAAGGTCAATTAAATTGATGTGGTACTTTATTTTTATTTTTTTAAAAGTTTTAATGGACAAGTAATTATATATATCATACACTTGTGGGGTACAAGTTTTGATGTATGTTTCCCTAGTGGAAGATTAGGTGAAGCTAGTTAACAAGCCTACCTCATCATTTTTTTTTTTTTTTTTTTTTGAGACAGGGTCTCGCTTTGTAGTTCAGGCTGGCCCTGACCTCACTATGTAGCCCAGGCAAGCCTGGAACTCAGCAATCCTCCTGTCTCTGCCTCCCGAGTGGTGGGATTACAGGCATGAGCTACCACACCCGGCACTGTGGTATGTGGTATTGATGGCTGGTGGGTGTGAGTCACCACGCCCAACTTTGTTGTGGTTACTGAGGATTGAACTCAGGATCTTGCGCAAGGCAGGTGCTGGAACCACTGAGCTAAATCTCCGGCCCCCTCATCATTTTTATATAATTAGAAATTTTTTTTTTTGAGACAGGGTCTTGATTTGTAACTCAGGCTGAACCTGAGTTTGTATGTAGCCCAAGGAAGCCTTGAACTCAGCAATCCTCCTGAGCGCTGGTATTGCAGTCATAAGCCAGCACATTCGGCATTGTGGTGTGTAGTTACCAGGAATTGAACTTGCGACCTTGTGCTTGCCAGGCAGACACTGGAACCACTGAGCTAAATCCCTGCTCCATGCTAAAAACATTTAAGCTCTAGTATTTTTAAATGTGATGCATTATTTATTATAGTCCCTGTTCTGATCCCTAAAGCTTAGACCTGAGATTTTGCACTCCTTGATCTACAAGACTCCCAGCTTCCATTCTGCTCTCCACTTTTGAGCTTGTTTTTGGATTGCTCATACAAGTGAGATCTGCTTGTTTTTGGATTGCACATACAAGTGAGTTTCCTAAAGGATCAACCGTATGGTCACAAGTGACAGAATTTTATTTTTTACAGGTGAATAGTATATTTTATACAGGACATTCATTCAGTAATGGGCACTTACGTTGGTTCTTTTATCTTTTTAAATTGTGAATAATGGTGCAGTGAACATGGAAATGCAGATCTCCCTTTGACTTTCTGACTATAGTCTGTGTTAGTTATTTTTCTTTTGTTACTGAGGGAAAAATACCCAATGCCCAAAGTTAGAAGGGAAGGGGTTTATTTGGTTTATAGTTCATAGGGGCTCCCGTCCATAATCAGCTGGTTTCAAGGCTGGGGTGGCAAACGAGCATCACACAGGAGAAAGCATGTTGCACACAAGGGAGCAAAACACAGAGTTTAACAACATCTTTCTGCTTTTATCTTACTCAGACTCCTGGGATTAGGTGCCAAACTAATCACTCACATGTAGTGGTTTAGTAATCACACATCCTTAACCCCAGGATCACACATTCTGGATTCAGCTATCTCTGAAGAAGAAAGTCCCACCTCATTTGCATGAGCTTTGGGGTATATCTAGACACAAACTGTGGCACAGTCCTTTTGTGTAAATACCCAGAAGTGAGATTGTTGGGTCACATAGTTCCATTTTTAGTTTTTTAATTTCCATACTTTTTTTGTATAATAGCTTTACCAATTTTTATGCCAAGGGTAATCTCTTCTCTGTATTGTCAGCATTGATCTTTCCTCTTTTCATTGATAGCCATCCTGACAAGTGTGAAGTGATATTGCATTGTGAATATTATTGGGATTCCTCTGGTAATTAATGATGGACATTTTTGTATATTTATTAGCCATTTGTATATCATCTTTTCAGAATTTTTTTTTTTTTGAGACAGGGTCTCGCTTTGTAGTTCTGGCTGGCTCTGAGCTCACTGTGTAGCCCAGGCAAGCCTTGAACTCAGCAATCCTCCTGTCTCTGCCTCCCGAGTGCTGGGTTGACAGGCGTGAGCCACCACGCCTGGCACTGTGGTATGTGGTATTGATTGCTGGTGGGCCTGAGTCACCACGCCCAGCATTGTAGGTGGTTATTGGGATCAAACTCAGGACCTTGGGCTTGGGATGCAGGCGCCGGAACCACGGAGCTAAATCCCTGGCTCCCTCAGAAATTTTTATTTGTCCTTAGCCCATTTTTAAACTATATTCTTCATTTTCTTGAGACTGAGTTGTGTTCTTTAACAGTTTTGGATATTAGCCCCTTGTGGGATGTATGGTTTGCAATTTTTCTGACGATTTGTGAGCTTTTTCTTTTATGTTTCTTTTGCTGAGAAGAAACTTTTTAGTTTGATGTAGTCTCATTTGTTTATTTTTATTTTGTTGCTTTTGCTTCTAAGATCTTGTCCAGAAAATTGCTGCTCAGACTAATGTGGAACATTTCTGCTGTGCTTTTTTCAGCTAGTAATTTTATGGTTTCAGATTTTACATTTATATTTATAATCTACCTTTAGTTGATTTTTGTGTGTGATGTGAGATAAGGATCCAATTTCATTCTTATCGAACTTGGGCCCTTGTGCTTCAAGGTTGGTGCGTACCACTTGAGCTAAATCCCTGGCCCCCCAGCCTCATATATTGAAGAGACTGTTCATCCCCCAATGTGTATTCTTGTCGCCTTTGTTAACAATCAATTGACTTTAGGTTTGTGAGTTTATTTCTGGGTTTAGTATTCTGTTCCACTGATTAATGTGCCCGTTTTTATTTTCAATAACATGTTCTTTGGTTATAGCTTTATCAACGTGATGCCTCCAACTGAGTTTATTTTGTTTAAAATTGCTTGAGCTGTTTGTGATCTTTTGTGGTTCTGTATGAGTTTTTAAGAATGTTTATTTCTGTTAAAGTGACTGAAATTTTGATAGGTATTGGATTGAAAATTAGTAATTAACAGTATTAATTCTTCCAATCTGTGAACACAAGGTACCATTCCATTTATTTATTTCATCTATTTTCTTTGTGATTGTGGGAATTGAACACAGGGCCTGCATACTAATCTATCTCTCCAGTCCCCATCTTTTTTTTTTTAATTTGGATCTTTATTGGTACATTATGTATACACATGGTCACACACAATACTGAGAGTTTGTACCAATATATGAGACATTTAATTCTCTTTTTTTCCCATTCCCCTACCCACCCTACAACCCCGCCCCTATATACATAAGCTTTGTTCTCCTTTTTTATTACAATCATATCTTTTCTTCTCCTTGTTACTTACCCCTATACCCCATTTCCCTTTGAATATTTTCTATTGCACAATATCTACTATATATTCGAGAGCTCATTTACATCTTTAGTTTCTCATACCAGAGAAAAGATAATGATATTTATAGATCGGGACCTACTTATTTCACTTACAATATGTCTTAAAGGTACATCCATATGAGTATAAATGAGTCAAACTTATTCTTTATGCCAGAGTAATACCCCATTTTAAAGAAAAAACACATCTTCTTTATCTAGTGTCCAGTTGATAAGCATTTGGATTGTTTCCAACATTTAGCTATCACAAACAGCTGCTATAAACATGGGTGCACATATGTCTCTGTGATATGAATCTTTTAATTCTTTCATGTGCATACCTACCAGGGGAATAGCAGGGTCAAATAGGACCTCTAATCCAAGTTTTTTGAGGAACTTCTACACTGGTCTCCATAGTGGTTGTACTGGTCTACATTCCTACGAGTAGTGGAGAAGGGTTCCTTTCTCCCCACAGCCTCACCAGCATTTATTGCTGGTTACTTTCAAGACAGCAGCCATCTTTGTTGAGTGAGATGGAATTATAGTGTTGTTTTCATCTGCATCTCTCGAATTTTTTGAAGCATGGTCTCAGTTGTATAGGCTGAGCTCAAACTTGAAATCCGTTTGCTTTACTTCCCAGAGTACTGAAATTACACACATGGGCCACCGTTCCCTCCTTTGTGCTATCTCAGTAAACAAATCTTTTAATTTCCTTGTTTTAATCTACTCCTACATAGTTTTATTTAATGTTGTTGTAGTGAAGCACATTGATTTTTTTTCTTTTAAGATAGTCATTGTTATTGTAAAGAAATACTGTGATTTTTGTGATTTTTATGTTCTGCAACTTTACTGAATTCTTTATAAGTTTTAACTTTTTTGGTAGGATCTTAAGGATTTTCTGTGTAAGGTGATGACATTTCCAATAGAAATAATTTTACTTCTTCCTTTCCTCTTTGGATTCCTTTTAATTTCTTTTTCTTTTCTCATTTTTCTGGCTAGATCTTTCAATACTATGTTGAAAACAGTGGTGAGATTGGGTCTTTGTCTTGTTCTGATTCCTAGAATTGCCTTTTAATTTTTCACTGTTAAAGTATGTTCCCTTGGGCTTTTTATACATGGCCTTTGTTGTATTGAGGTGCTTTCAGTCTATGCCTGATTTATTGGCAGGGTTTTTTTGTTTTAACATAGGATCTTATCAACTGCTTTTTTTGACTGAATTGGGATGATGTGGTTTTTGGGCTTCATTTTGTTAGTATGGTAGATTAATCAGCGCTTCTGTTGCTGGGATACAGTGTACTAGGTCCACTGCATAAAGGAGAGGAGGTTTAGTTTTGCTTACAGTCTCAGATGATTAAGTTCATGGTCTAATTAATGGCTTAAATATGTACACATCATGGAGAAAGGTGTGGCTGAGGAAAGCTAAATTTATGGTGATCAGCAAGCAGAACAAGGGAACAGTGCCAGAGAGGAAGGAGGGAGGAGCAAAATATGGACCATAAGGTCACACCTGCATGACCCAATCAAACCCACCCAAAAGTGCGCTTTACTAATTTACGTGTTTCTTAATTCAGTGAAGTTGACAAATCACTGGTAAGGTCACAGTCTGCCGCCATTTGTTAACATTACACCAAAACACCTCTTAAACCATGTTTAATCTTCAAATAAACACAGTAATAGATGAAGAAAAGTCCTGAATTTGAAGCCTGGTACTGGGAAAAAAAATGATTAATAATTCAGCATTTTAAAAAAGACCAAGTCAAAAGTCTCTTCTTTTAAAAAGAGCACAACATTTATTGGTACATTTTGTGCATACATAATGATAACCCTCAGCACATCCTGCCTCTTTATGTTTCCCCTCCTCTTAAAGCCCCCCCCAATGGAAAAAGGCTTTGTTTCCACTTTTCCCTTCTATTTTTACTTTTTTCTTTGTCCTTTCCTGTCTTCCTTCCTCCTCCCTTATTCCCCTTCTCACTTGGACATTTTCTTGCATTTCTCAATATTTATTATACGTTGTAGTCTTTATTTACATTTTCACTTTCTCATATCACAAAAATGATGTGGTATTTAAACTTGTGTTTGATTTATTTCACTTAAGAGTGTGGTCTCAAGGTACATTTATTTAGCTAGAAATATCTGAAGCTCATCCTTTATGGCAGAGCAGTATTCAATTATATAAAAAACCATACCTTCTTTATCCATTTGAAATGGATATTTGGGCTGTTTCCAAGATTTAACTATTACAAACGGTTGTTGTAAACATGGGTATGCATATATTGCTGTGATATAATATTTTTAATTCTTTTGGGAAGACCAAGAAAGGGAATGGTTGGGTCAAATGGAACCTCTAGTTTTAGTCTTTGAGGAATCTCCACATTGATTTCCTGAATGGCTGTGCCATTCTACACTCCTACCAACAGTGGATGAAAGTTTCCTTTCTTCCCACAGCTTCTCAAGCATTTGTTATTGGTTGATTTCTTGAAAACACTATTCTTTCTAGAGTGAGAATCTCAGAGTTGTTTTTAATTTTCATTTCTTATATAACTAGTGATGTTGAACATTTTTTCCATATATTTATTTTCTCTCCTATTTCATCTGAGAAATGTGTTCATCTCAGATGTCCAATTTTGGATTGGGTTTTTAAATTTGGGGAAGTCTTATTTTTTTGAGTTCTTATATATTCTAGATTAGTAGTCCTTTGTCTGATGACTGGTTGTAAAATTTGTTTCCATTTTGTTGGTGGTTTCTTTTGCTGTGTAAAACTTTAATAAGATGAGATCCCAGTTGTTGATTCTTTGTGATAGTTTTGTGCAGTCAAGATTTTATTTTGTTTTGTTTTGTTTTGTTTTTACTTTTTTTGAGACAGGTACTCGCTTTGGAGTTCAGACTGGCCCAGGCTAGCCTCGAACTCATGCTAGTCTTCCTGCCTCTGCTGGGATTACAGGTGTGAGCCACCACGCCTGGCTAAGATTTTGTTTATGAAGTCTTTGCCTACAGCAGTGTCTTAGAGAGCCCTATCTAGTTCACCGTCTTCCAGCAGATTTAATATTTAGAAAATATTAAATATTTTTAATATTTAGATCTTTAGTCCATTTCAATTTAGGTTCTTGCATAGTGAAAAGTATAAGTTTCATTTCACTCTTTGTATGTGGAAAGACAGTTTTTCCAGCACCATTTATAAAGAAGGCTGTCTTCCAGAAAAGGTGCTTGGTACTTGGCTGTTTTCTCAAAGACAAGGTGGCTGAGTATATTTTGAGTTGTTTCTACATCTTCTAATCTTGCACTGATCCTCAGATCTGCTTTTTTTGCCAGTATCATACTTTTTTTTTTAAATCAGCAGCTTTATAGTATGATTTCAAGTCAGGGATTGTGATTCTCCCTGTGTTGCCTTTGTTGCTCAGAATTGCCTTTGGTATTCTAGGTCTGTTCTGGTTACAAATGAATTTTAGGATTGTTTTCTCCAATTCTATGAGATATGCTATTGGAATTTTGACTGAAATTGTATTAAATCTATATATCAATTTTGGAAGTATCGCAGTTTTTACTACATTTGTTCTTTTTCAAGAACAAGGATTATCTTTCTATTTTCTGATATTCTCTTTGATCTACTTTTTCAAAGTACTATAGTTTTACTTCATTAGACTCATCTGATTCTTAGGTATTCTTTTTTTTTTTTTTTTTTTTTTTTTTTTTTTTTTTTTTTTTTTTTTTTTTTTTTTTTTTTTTTTTTTTTTTTTTTTTTGTTTTTTTGTTTTTTTTTTTTTTTTTTTTTTTTTTTTTGAAAAAGGTTATGCTTTGTAGTTCGGGCTGGTCCTGAGCTCACTGTGTAGCCCAGGCAAGCCTCAAACTCAGCAATCCTCCTGCCTCTGCCTCTGGAATGCTTGGATTTAGGTGTGAGCCACCATACCTGGCCTTTCATTTTTTGGAGAATGCTATCAAAAGTCTCTTCTGAGACTCAAGACAAATGCTTAGTTGTGAAATTCTGTAAAAATAAAATGCAAATTACATAATCCCAGGCCACAATAACACAAGCTAAATATTCCCATTTCAAAAGGGAGAAATGGGGATATTGAAAAGAACTGGACCAAAGCACAGGAGGGAAAATATTGTCTTATATCTCTGTATCTTGCCTCCTTTCTGCTTTTTTGCCTTTCATTTTCTATCAGTGTAGCTAAAAGCAGCCAGCAGTTCCCATGCCATAGTGTAAATGTTGCCACCAGATCAGTTAGTTCACTTCTTTTAGTCTCAGACTCTTGCAAAGTCTCAAGACATGGGAAAATGCAGAATTTCTTTTTTTCCTTTTGTCAGAATGGAATATTCATGGCCTCTAGTCCAAATGCCAGTGAAGTCCTTCCCAAGTGGAACCTCCTGAGTTTGGCCTTTAATTATCCACATTCCTATCAGCATTTGAGTCTTGTGAGCTCTGACCAGAATCACCTATCAAGTTCTGCTTATAGGATTCTAGGGCTTTGTTAGCCTGCATCTCCAAACCTTTCCAGACTCTTTCCACAGATAGTTCCAAAAGCTTCTGAACCACAGTTATAGAATTAATGCTTACCACAGAAACAGATTTAATGCAAGATAAATACAAATATATAAGAATGTACAGGTTTGGCTTACAATGTCCACCACAGAATCAGATGTGGTAGCACAAAAGCTCCACTGTAAGCCCACAATGCTCCAGACCACAGGAGGTCTGGAGGATGTAGTTGAAGGCCTAGTGTAATATCCCATGTGATTCTGTATCAGGAGGCTGAATGGTTTGCAATGAAAGGCTACAGACTATGTGCCAGAATGTTAAGGATCTGTGCTAGAAGTTGTACAGCCTGCACTGGAAGATCTGAAGAGTCTTGCTTGAAAGCCATGGTATGATGTCCAAGGTGAAGGCGAAGACTGGAGCTCCTCCAAAGAAACAAACGGGCCTTCTTCATTTCTCTTATACTGTTCAAATGACTCTAGGGAAGGTCTTCTGTCTTCAATAAATCCTCTCAGCCACACTCAGAATCATGCTGACCCAATTTAGTTGTGTATTTGTTTCTCAAGTTGACATAATCAGTTAACCCTACTTCTATGGTACCATTGTTCTGTGTTAGCTTTCCTGTTGTCTCAACACAGTACCCAACACACACGATTTAAAAGTTTTAGAAGATTTAATCTGTGGATGGCTAGTTTGAAAGCAGAAATATAGCTTAGTTCATAGGAAACAGTAGGAAAATGGTATCAGAGAGGAAGAGGGGAGGAACCAGATTTAGAATCCAAGATCATGCCTCCATGTCCCACCCAGAAACATGCAGGAGTAAGTTTTACTAATCTGCTAGGGTTTAAATCCAATGAAGTTAGCATATATAGAATGAGTCATATAGTGAATCAGATTTATTGTTTTTTTTTCCATCTGCCTGAAGCAAATCCCACTTGATTTTGGTGAACTTTTTAATGTGTTATTAAATTTGGTTTGCTAGTATATTGTTAAGGATTTGTATACATCCATGTTCATCAGTGATACTGATCCATAGTTTTCCTTTTTTGTAATGTCCTTGTCTAGCTTTGGTGTCAAGTAACAGGCCAAATGTGTGCTATAGAAGGTGGTACACAGGGTCCCTGGTATGACACCAGCCATTCCCAGTTCCACAAAGATTTCCACAGATTGTGCCCTGAAGGCATGCTAAATATTTAGACTTGTACATCTGAGATCAAGATTAAAGTGTTACTTTTTCTAAGGCAAACAAACAGTCGAGCATGTTTATATTAAAAGTCCACACTTTCTGGACTAATACCTTGCCTGCTCCCAACTCTTTTCTCATTTTCACTCTTTACCATTTTCTGTCTAATATATTCTGGTTTTTTAGACAGGATTCAGAATGCACTGAGAGTGACAAATGCCCTGTCACCTATTACAGACAGTTGTAATTCCATCCGTGGCAGGAGAGTGGGACTGTGGTGCACTTGGCCTCAAGTGTGTGGGAACCCTTAGAAGCTGAGCCTGCCTGAGACTCAGACTTCTCTCAGAGCCCCATCACTTGTGTTTCTTTCAGAAGTTCACTGCCATACTCATTCCTTCCTGCTTGGTATCACTGCAGCATTTGCTTAAGTCTCTGACTAGCAAGTATTGTGATCTACTTTGCTTAGGTTATTTATGTGTTTATCTTCCTTGTTGCATTCTGAATACCTTTAGAATTCCTAGTATGATGATGCTTACACAGAATTTACTATGGTTGTTGTCGTCACGGTGTTGCATACAGGAGGGTGAGGTGCAGAGTCACACATGCACACCAGACTCTGGGGAGGTTTCTGGAATGCTTCCATTGGGCCTTATATAGCACAAGTGGTGGAAGGGGTTTGTGGTGGCTATTGGGGATTGGTCTATGGTTGTCAGAGGAGGGGCCTAATGTTGGGGAGGACCAGGCAATCTCTGGCTGTGGTGTGCCCTTTAGCTTAACACTTGCTTTGGTCTCAACTTAGTCTACTGAGGGCCAAGGGCTCTCTGAGGACCAGGAGACTGGCATGCAGTGCAGTTGGCTCAGCCAGACCTGAATTTTGCCATTATCTCCTCCCCTCTGTTTAGACCCAATGGCCTCTACCAACAATATGACATTTTTATGGGTTTGGCCAGATAGGGTGACCCTAAAATTAGCCCACAAGCCCATGAACTTAACTTGGACCAACCCCTTGTGAATCCCTCCAAAATGGAGCCCTAGACATTATTAAAGGTAACCACATCAAAGGATTAAGTCCATTTGGGACTGTACATTGACAATGTAGTTTGTCCTTGGACAATGTAGTTTGTCCAAGGATGTGTGTAGTATTCTGAGTGAGTTGATTAACAGCAGCAGCAGTAGTGATCTGGTTGTACAAGATGATTGAAGCAGTGGCAGCTGCAGAGACTGTGGCAACTATGGACACAAAGATGGTGATAATGGCCAAGGCCCCTAAATCATGTTTTGTGTGTGGGTGAAGTATAGGTTAAATAGGGTTGCTGCCCAACCAGTCTTCAGTAAGGGGTGAGCACACAGGTGCTGAGAGGCAAAATTGTTGAGTTGGGGGTATAGGACACACCACATAAGTCTTCACGCAAGTAAGGGGTCCCAGAGACTCTGGAGAAGGAAGGAATGGCCCCAAGAACAAGGAAGATGAGTTAATGGTGTTGGTCTTTAGGTCGCTAGGGTGGAGGAAGACTCAGTTGGAGGTGAGTTAGGAAAGCAGACAGAGGAAGGAGAGACAGAAGTATTTCATGTGGTATCAACGGGATACTCATGTTGGATGCCATCGATGACTACAGGGTAAATGGAGGAGTCATTGCCAAAGGGGTGAGGAAGGGAGGAATTCCAGTTGATTGTGACTAGAAGAGGGGGACTGGGAACTAGGGCTCGTACTTACGTGACCACGGCCTGGGAGTTGGTGGTGAGCACAGCACATAGGAGGCCCACCAGCATTGGCCCCAGTATGGGGTGGGGGGTGCCTGGAGGGGCCAAAGCACAAGCTTGGTTATGAAGGTCCTTTATAGCTTTCCAGGTGGTTTTATTGGGGGCATTGTAGTCCTGGACAGTGTAGATGTTTTTTGGGCCATTTCTGAAGTGAGAGCCTCCTCATTTGACTGGTGGATTGGGTGGTGGTGTAGGGCTTGACGTCTTTTGTTGGGAGCCACCATTCTGCAGGCTGAGCTGCTCTCAGGAGTTGTGCTTCAGGCTTCGGTTGAGGTAGAGAAGGTCAATGTCCTCCACGCAGATACAGTCATTCTTGTGCAGTGGCTTGTGGTAGCCGCGCAAGGGTGCTGGCCCAGGTGGGAGCAGGGCACCTCTCTGGGTGTGTCTCACAGGGTGTTCATGTACAGCAGCAGGGTCCCAGCTGGTTGGTCCAAGTACCTCCGCTCCCAGTAGGTGTCCCTTGGGAAGAAGAGGCCCAGAGGGGCTTCGCCGAGTGGCGGCAGCAGCAGCAGCAGGAGCCAAAGCCTCATGGTGCCGGACATTGCCCCTGCCATTGCCACTGCCATTGCCTCTGGAGGCTGAGGATGAGGGTTGGAAACGGTGCGCAGGTGGGACAGTTAAAGGGGTGGAGTGGAAGGAGGGGCTGACGTTCCATAGGGGGCAGTGCCTGTATCAGCCAGCCGGAAGAGGAGGGGCGCTGGCGCCATCTTGGGATTGTGCAGAGGAGTAGAGGCTAGTTCCCGTATTTGGAGAGGAGAGGTTGGTGGAAAGAAAGTGGAAGGGGGATTGACACCATAAAGAAGCAGCCTGCTGAGCCGCAGGGAGAGACGTGTCCTACTGAGCCGCAGTGGGAGACACACGGCCTGCTCATCTTCGGGGGAGACAAAGAGGAATTCCCCACGAAGGTGGGGGCATCACCCAAAAGGTGAGGTGGAGAATTACCCGTGGGGCCCATATTTGGACACCAGGTGAGGCACAGAGTCACACACGCACAGCAGACTCTGGGGAGGTTTCTGGAAGCTTCTGTTTAATGAATGCAGTGTAGGGTGTTATATAGCACAAGCGCTGGGAGGGGTTTGCAGTGGCTTTTGGGGATTGGTCTGTGGTTGTCAGAGGAGGGTCCTAACATTGGGAAGGACCGGACAGTCTCCGGCTGTGGCGTGCCCTTTAGCTCAAGGCTCGCTTTGACCTCAACTTAATCTACTGAGCGCCAAGGACTCTCCCAAGACCTAGGAGAGTGGCGTGAGGTGCAGTTGGCTCAGCCAGACCTGGATTTCGCCATCAGTCTGTTTCTTTTCTTACAATTTTACTGGGTTATATTCCTCTGGAGGCAGATACTAATTGCAAAGCTGGAAAGGAGATTGTGGCTTGGAATTTAGGCCAACTTGAGCTTGCTCTGAACTGAATGTCTTCCTGCATTCACTGATCACAGTCTCCCTCCACAGTCCTGATTCCTGCTGCCGTCAGGGAGTGGCTGGGACCAGGAAAGGTGCTGTGCAGTGACTTTTCCCAAAGCCCCCCAAGGGGAGTCTTCTGATGGGATGGGATGAAATGCAGAGGAGTTGCAGAGACGACAGCTTTCTTCCTAGGACTGCCAAAGGGGGCAGACATTTCTGTTTGCTTAGCTGGGGGAGACAAGAGAAATTTCTCATTACCAGGAGCCTGTCACTGCCCTGATGTTGCCCTGGAACAAGGGGATGACAGATAATAGACCTTGGGAAGAAGCAATAATAATCTTTTCTTGGAACACACAGTGACCTCTAGGGACCATTGGCTGTGGTGCCAGGCAAGGGCCCTTTCCACTCTCTTAAGAATGACAGAGTGCTGGCCATTCTAGGTACAGAGCAGTAGTTGTCAGATTAAACCCTTTTCTTTATGAGCTAGTCCATTTCTTTGGGAGGGATTTCATTGTGAAGATCAGTGGAGTTAGTTGAACAAGTGGAATCATAGACTTTAGAGTTGAAGGGCATTAGAAGCCATATAGCCAACTCTATTCTAATTGTGCTCAACCAGATCGAAGACTAGCAAACTTCAATTTACCTACCCAAGGTTTCTTTTTTTAAAAAAAATATTTTTTAGCATCTTGGTGTACTTTATTTCTGTATAGAAATACATTGGAAACTGGAATATTACCATTAGTTCCTTTGGGAAACATTTCAGACAGATCAAGAACTAAGCTCAGGTGGAAGAAAAGAAACAGGGAAATAAAGAACCGTCCTTCCCAAGATGTACTACTTTCCACAGTCTCGGTGATGTCACAGCTGGCTATAAAATATTTGGTTTCTGGGCTGATCTAAAGTTTCAGAGAAGGGGCCCAGAAACAACTCTTACAGTTGTCCAATATTATTTGTTGCATGGGCATCTTGATATAATAGAGATGGCTTGGGCTTTGGAAGCAGAGGTTTAAGTTCTGTCCAGCTAACACATGCTGCTATGTCAGTATTAATTTTCTGGACAGTCTTCTGTGTGAAGTAGGGTAGTCATCAGCCCTATGGGGCTCATGTGGTGAGGTTTAGACAGGATGAGATCTGGAGTCTAGGACCTGGTGAGTTCTGGGCTTCGCTGAATATTAAGTCTCCTGCCCCTCTTGTATGTGGCACTGCAGTGATATGGTTCTGGTACACTGTACCATTTCTCCATATCTTCTAGCAACTAGAACAGAGCCTGGCACTACAGTTACCATATGGGTTCTGAACAGGGAAGACTTGGGAACCCACTTAGGGATGGATGACTTGCATAAATTGGACCTTGGTCCAAAGGTCTGATAGACCATAAAGTTCTCCTAGGGTCATGCCAGGAGCTTCACCCTGAGCCAGGAACTGCAGCCTGGGCTTCTGCACTGCCCTTACTTGGAAATTTTATGGTGGATGATAGGAACAGGTGGTACTGGCCTATATGAGGGAGCCCCCAACCCTGACCCCTCCATTCCCTGTGATGCCTGGCAAGTGAGGTGGGCTTTGTAGTGGAGCACTGTGAGTGGCTGGATGGGTGGTGTGCAACTCAACCAGGTGTGTTCTAAATGGAGTCCATGCTGTAAGAGGAGCTGATAGGTTTTAGTGAGGCTAGGAAGAAGAACAGGAATTTGGGGCTATTAAAATAAATTTTGATTTCTTATAAGAACAAGTTTGTTTGAAGTTTAGAAGGGAAAAGAATCTTCTTAAGATTTAGAATGGCTTAATTTAGATAAGAGACTTGAATTATTTTTAATTTCTTTGCTTAGCATAGGGTAATAGGTTTTCCTGGCAATTAGTTTTCTTTTGGGTAACAGCAGTAACACCTAGTAATAATTATTGATTTATCTAAGGAAGTCTTGCCTGCCATTAGTAGTCATGGCTGTTTGTTAGGCAGGAGAGCAATGCTCATTAAAACAGGTTCTGTAGACACACAGCTGTGGTTTGTATCTTGGCTCTGCCATTTATTTGGAATGAGACTTTGGGAACTATATTAACCTTTCTGTGTGTTTTTTTTTTTTTTTTTTTTTTTTGAGACAGGGTCTCACTTTGTAGCTCAGGCTGGCCCTGAGCTCACTATCTAGCCCAGGCAAACCTGAAACTCAGCAATCCTCCTGCCTCTGCCTCCTGAGTGCTGGGATTACAGGCGTGAGCCACCACACCCAGCACTGTGGTACTGGTATTGATTGCTGGTGGGCGTGAGTCACCACGCCCAGCATTGTATGTGGTTACAGGGGATCAAACTCAGGACCATTGCACTTGCGAGGCAGGCACTGGAAGCACTGAGCCAAATCTCTGGCCCAATCTTTCTGTGTTTAATGGATTGTAGTCCAGGTTGGCCTCAAACTTGTGGCAATCCAGCCTCAGCCTCCAGAGTGCTGGGATTATAGGCATGTGCCACTATGCCTGGCTGAAGATAACAGCATTTTGATGTCTTGATATCTGCTCTCTAGGTTCTCTATATAACCATTTTTCCCCCTTTCCTACTTAATCATTTAGCCACACATGGATTTTCATCTCTACTTTTACTTTTGGTTTCTT
>PVIC010035885.1:0-18811 GCA_004025085.1 Thryonomys swinderianus
GCAAGGACCTGAGTTCGATCCCCGGTTACCACATATAATGCTGGGCGTGGTGGCTCACGCCTGTAATCCCAGCACTTGGGAGGCAGAGACAGGAGGATTGCTGAGTTCGCGGCGGCTTGCCTGGGCACCATAGTGAGCTCAGGGCCAGCCTGAACTACAAAGTGAGACCCTGTCTCCAAAAAAGCAAAAAAAAAAAAAATCTCTAGCCAATTTCAAATACCTTTTCTACTTCATTCTCCTTTTACATGATAGTTTCTGAGTCAACAGCAATTGTATTAAATTGACATAAATATCAGGAAATTTACTTCACAAAACTGAAATTCCAGAGGTGGAGCAGACTCCACAGTAGGCTGGTCAACAGCTCGGCCATGAAGTTTTCTTGCACGTGGACTGCTTGATACTATCCCACAGGTTACTGAAGGTTTATTCTTTTCCACTGTCCTTCTTCAAGTTCATTAATAATTTTCATATTATTAGTTCTTAGCATCATAATGAGCCTGTCAGTTTTAGATACTATATTTTCCAGTTTCAGGATTTCCTCTGAGTTCCCTAAGATTTTAGATCTTCCTGGAAATTTCCTAATTCTTCACCTACTATATGTGTATTTTCCTGCAGGTTCTTTGAACATATTTATCATAGTAGCCAAGTCTTTGTTAATTCTAACATTTGATCATCTATAGTTCCGTATTTATTTCCTCTTGTTTTTTCCACTTTGGGTTACATTTTTATGCTTATTTGTACAATTAGTAACTATTCTTTAAATTGTACATGGAGATTTTTTAATTAATAAGTTAAGAAGACCGGATTCTCCTGTCTTCCTCAGAAGAAGGTTGACCTTTGTTTTTAGCAAGCCATCAAATCGCTGCCAAAACACTGTACATCTCAATCCTACGGAGCATGTTTACTAGAACTTGTGATATCAGAAATATTCTATAATCTGGGTAATCCAATACAACAGACCAAGCACACATGGCTATAAGCATTTGAAATGCAACTGGTGTGACTTAGGAACTACATTTTAAGTTTAAATTAAAATTTTGCTTTTTCTTTTAGATAGAGGTCTTACTGTGTTGCCCACACTGGCCTCAAACTCCCAGGCTTGCTACTCCAGGCTCAGTCTCTCAAGAAACTGGGACTACAGGTGCATGTCACATTTTAAATTTTTATTTAATTTTAATTAAGGTTTTTACATTGACTATTGCAGATATGGAGTCTTGGCATGAGGCTTTGTTAGGGTGGGTCTAGTTTGGTTTTGACGTCATTCCTAGGGCACAGTGGTCAGTCCTGAGAGGAGTTCTCACTTTCTGTCACCTCAGTGGTAAGTCTTAGGCTGTTTCCAGCCTCTGGAATTTGGTGGGAATTGAACTCTAAGTTCCATCTGCCCCAATCAAGGCAGCAGCTCCTTCCAGCCTTCCAGATGATTTTTTTTTTTTTTTTGAGACAGGGTCCCACCTTGTAGTTCAGGCTGGCCCTGAGCTCACTATGTAGCCCAGGCAAGCCTGGAACTCAGCAATCCTCCTGCCTCTGCCTCCTGCCTCCCAAGTGCTGGGATTACAGGCGTGAGCCACCACACCCACCATTGTGGTAAATGGTGTTGATAGCCGGTGGGTTTGAGCCACCACACCCAGTAATGTTGTATGTGGTTACTGGGGGTTGAACCAGGGACCTTGGGCTTGCCAGGCAGGCGCCTGAACCACTGAGCTAAATCCCCAGCCCCCAGTTGATATTTTTCACTGGGCACCCTGCATGTACCCTGAAGATGTATAGTTCAGGAGGAGTTTCTACATAGACCTGAGGGTTGCCTCAGAATTCTTTGTAGAATTCCCTGCTTCCTAACCTCCTGCTGCTGTGGAAACCTCAGACTTGAACCTGTGATTCCCAGGCTCCTTTGAGCTGCCAGTTTTGGCTTCGGCTCCGATGCTACCACCCTGGGAAGAGGATAGTGCTATCCAAGGCAAAGCCTGGTGCATGTGCATTTCACTCACGTTTTTCCCTTGTGGGTCATTTCTTTTCCAGTTGTGGTCTGCAGTACCAAACCACGCTGGTTGCTTTCCAGAATCTTCAAATAGGTTTTGTTGTAATTATTTTGTTTGGGATCCAGAATGTATAATTGTCTTTGGCAGGAGGATTAGTCAGATGCAATTTCCTCTGCCATTATCAGAATTTGGAACTGATCAGAATGGCCAAAATTATACACTAATACACTGAGTTTAATGGGAAAGCCTGGCTACCCTTTCTCTTTAGCACATTCTCCCAAATTCTTTTGCACCAAAATATTCCAAGGATTTTATATCCGTGCGACAAATCCTAAAAATTGAAACTTTCTTGAAGAAGGCATAGTTTGAAACATCATTGATGTTTCATAATGTACAGTGAATGATCTTTTCATAAAAGTAGTTCTTGAGGAGAGAGGAGGTCCTCAGATGTGTCTGATATCTGACTGCAAGGATCAGAAAATCTGCCACAACTTTTGTTTAAGCACAAAGAGGATCTATCCACCAGCCTAGGTTCAAATTCCACGGCAGAGTAAGCTCCAGGCATAGCTGGACTTAGAGCTCATACAGTATTATCAGAGCAGATAGTTTTGCTGTCTTTGCTCCCAGCTTTCAGATCTGCTCATCACATGGTTAGAGTTAATCCCAGCTTCCTGTGGCCTCATGGGATGATAGATGCTCCCACTCCACAACTTTTCAGGCGTCTAATACAGAGAAACAGGCAAGAACCGCTTTCCCAGAAATGCCCAGGAAATGCTGCCTCTGATAGTTTCTGCCTGGACTAGTCACGTGGCCATGAAATGGGATGAAACACTAGGCCTCCGCAGGCTCACATGTTGCAAGGGGTGTCGGTTTCACCTGACCCTCAAGAAACGAGAGCGAGGGAGAAGTTCCTCTGATCAAAGTCTTTGTTCTTAGTTACTGGAAAAGTGGAGATGTACTGAGGCAGAAAGCGCAGGAGCTCCCTATAACGCTACGGGAAGGGAACTCAGGCAGGGCGCTCGCTCTGTCCGCTTAGCCCTATGGGAGCTTAGCGAGAAGCACATACCGTGCGGGATCCTCACTTCATGGCTAGCGTGCTTGGGGACCCGCAGTGAGTGAAATCCGTGAAATTTAGATACCACAGCGGTATCATAAAAAGGGATCAGGTGGACAAGGGCTTTTAACGTGCAATCGGGCTTCCAGTCAGAGACTTGTTCCACCAGCTAGATTTGGTCTGGGTTAAATGCCCACTGACCTCTCGTCCCTATCTTCATCACGTGGTGACTACACAGGAACAAGCCCTCCTCTCCCCCACCTTTCGAAGGGCACACGATCTCTAGACCGCTAGGACTCTTGAGTTCTTTCTACAGATAAACTGCCGGGCCCTCCTCTCAATCCTTCCATCAGCCGGGAAGCCCTGCATGGAACAGAGGGGCCGGCCCAAGAGGCAGTGACGCCCCCGCAGGGTCTCCTGGCTTGTACAACTTGGCACCATTTCCTTCCCTCCGGAGCAACCAACAGGATTTGGGGGCGGGAGGCATTTCCTCTTCCCCTCCAGAAAACCAGAGAAATGCAGAATTATGTTTCTGGAAAATATGCTGGATCCCCCCGTCTGCTCAGTCCTCACTGGCTGCTCTTCAACACCTTCTAACTTGACCTAAATGGTTTTAGGTAGCTCAGAGAAAGACTTTCCTTAACAAGTGAAAACAGTACCTGATTTTTAAATAATGTTTGCACTTTCTAGTATCTCACATTTTTCCACAACACATATGTCTTACTTTGGCACAGAAAAATAAAGTAAGTATCTATATTCAAATTTAGGGATTCCTACAGAGCTTTTCTTAGAGGTTCACTTGCTGACAAGTGATTTATAAAGTCATTATTCCCAGGACATTAGGCTTTTTCTGTCACTGTGTGTAATAATAATGAAAAGGAAAATATATTATTGATTGATCTTTTCTTTTTTTGGTGGCTCCAGGAGTCAAACCTGGGGCCTTATGCATACCAAACCAGCACTCTACCACTGAGCTACAGCCTCTGCCCAAGAAATACATTTTCAGGCCGGAGATTTAGCTCAGGGGTTCTGGCGCCTGCCTCGCAAGTGCAGGATCCTGAGTTCGATCCTGGTAACCACATAGAATGCTGGGCATGGTGACTCACGCCCACCAGCCATCAATACCACATACCACAGTGCCCGGCAGGGTGGCTCATGCCTGTAATCCCAGCACTTGGGAGGCAGAGGCAGGAGGATTGCTGAATTCGAGGCTTGCCTGGGCTACATGGTGAGCTCAGGGCCAGCCTGAACTACAAAACGAGACCTTGTCTCAAAAAACAAACAAAAAAACAACCAAGGGGGGAAATAAAGTTTCAACAAAATTTAACATGCAACATGTAAATACTTCCTGGAAAAAGAAATTCCTATCAGCCCCCTCCATATCCATACTCCCTTTGGGATAAATTCTTAGTCCTTTCAGAAAATTATTTGACTTGTGATCATTTTAGGCAGTGACCCAGCTCACTCCCCTCACCTTCCTGAGGCGCTACCTTCTGGAGGGCCAGTGACTCTTCCCATGCCAGGGATATTTATTTAGAGATGTTCTTCCTACCCATTAACCTCTTCCCTTTTTGTTGCTTTTTGCAACTGACCTCATTCTCAGCTTTGTTGCCCGATAGGATTACTGGCAGGTGCTGTCATCTTTGGTTTGCTGGGCAGTGCCTCATGCAATTGCTGTGACCTACACTCTGGAAGAAGCAGGCTTCTTCATTATTCACGATGGCCTGGAGGTCCAGTTACCAGTAGTGTCCACCAAAGCCAGAGAGAAACTTGTTTAGCTGGTTTCCTTCTCTCCCTGGGCTGCTCCAAGACGGACACATGCAGATTGACAAAAACACTGAGAGTTTCTGTGTTCCCAGGACCGAATCTCATTAACGAGCCTCGGTCTATTGCTGAATCCTGATTCTTGTTTCCTCGCCCGACCGCCCCTTCTCCCGCTGCCACTACCTCCCTTTGCTACAAAGCCATGGACCATCAAGTTTTAATGCGGTGTTGAGTCGTTGATTAAAACAGTGTGCTGTTTTCTGAATGTCAAACAAGATGGGACAATAGAGTGCGTATAAAATATCAGGCAAATGATGTGCGGCTGCTTCTGCACTGGACGAAAATGCACAAATGGCTGAACTTTAAAAGCTTCCATGTTCACCAGAGGTCTTGGAGCATTAAAATTGATGATGGTGATTAGGTTGTCTTTCAGAGCGGCAAAATCCGTATAACTGAATCCTCATGGGTTTTAGCCTTCTCAGCCCAGGCTTATTAACTTGGCTGGCTGTGAGGCTGCTTTTGTGTACACACATACACACAATATTTAACCATGAGTGCAGTGGGGTCCAAATTAAAACCATATTTTGTTAGCATGCCGTGTTCCAGCCTTGACAGAATTTATCAAAAGGGAACCTGCTGGATTTATTGAAAGAAATGAACTTCGCCAGCGTCTGGCAGACTCAGCCTCAATAGGGAGCTGTTATTTTTACCCTGCATGTCCAGCTTACTGCCACTGTTGGCTTACGGCTGTTTACTGGCTGTGGGCCAAGGCCCACCCCGCCCACCCTCAGGTCCAGTACCCGCCTCGCCTGCCAAGGGTAAGGGGACAACATCAGCAGCACAGCTATTCTTTCTCAAGGCCCTGTGAGTAGCCCCTTCTTTTCCATGATGTCTCTGCTCCCTAAAGCCCAGGTCATTCTTCTTTCCTTGATTTCTCCCCCTCTGTCTAGGGTAAGGCACCAGAGGCAATTGCTTGGGGAAGAGATGGAGAGAGGGTATCGATGGAGGCTCTCAGGCCCTACCCCAAACGTCCTGAGAATTTTGATCTTGTTGTTTGTTTCTTTAGGTACTGAAGTTTGAATCCAAGCCCTTGTCCATAGTAGGCAAGCTCTCACCCAGAACCTCCCGAATCAGCTCTTCAGCAAGATCCCCAGGGGTCTGAGGCACTTGGAGAGCTCTGCTGTAACCCCCTTACCTTCTCCATCAGTAGCAAGTGTCCTACTGGCCTCTATAGGTGCCCTGGAAAGTATGCTGTATAGGGTTTCTTTGTTGATAGTCAAAGGGTTGATGCTGGGTGGAAATACTACTGATAGTGCTGGGAACTCAATTCTGACCCTTAGTACATATTGTCTTGTAATGTTGAATATGCAGAGCCTGCCCCCCCCCAAAAAAATGTATACACACGTCAGGAAAAGAAAAACTTGTGTAAATATTTTATTTGATTGATTGATTGATTGATTGTTTGATTGATTTAGAGACAGGGTTTTGCTTTATAGTCCAGGCTGGCTCTGAGCTCACTATGTAGCCCAGGCAAGCCTTGAACTCAGCAATCCTCCTGCCTCTGACTCCAAGTGCTGAGATTATAGGCATGAGCCACCATGCCCAGCATTGTGGTGTGTGGTACTGATTGCTGGTTGTGGTATTGTTGTACGTGGTTACCTGGGATCAAACCAGGGACCTTGTGCTTGCTAGGCAGGCACTGGAACTACTGAGCTAAATCTCCGGCCCTAAATATTTTAATACTAAATTTATTGAGACACCATGAGCTTAGTACAAGTTACCTTTGGCCTCTGCAATTAGAAGAGGTGCTCAAGGTGAAGGCCTTGAGCTTCCAGACGTTACTACAGCAAGCTGCTGCTTGGGGAACCTTGGTCCTTACGATTGCTGCACATGCATTTTCAATTTCTTCTCTAAGGGATGATAGTGTAGTGGGTTTTCTGCAATGTACGACAGCTTCTAGGGTCCCCCATGTGAGGGTAACACCATCTGTTGAAAAAAAGCATCATTTTATTTTTCTTTTCTTGAAGTATGTACACATTTTTTGGAAACTCTGTATTTTTAGGAGGCTATGTATCATCTTTTATGCATCTTCTGTACTAGATGATAAATATCTTACAGGTAGAATGTGTTCTATAAACTTAATATTCTACCTGCCTCTTAGTTCATTGTAACACATTGATTTGTACACAGGCTGCTACAAAAAAAAAAAAAAAGCCATAGAATGGGTGTTTTAAAATGACAATTATTCCTAGGGGCCAGGGATGTAGCTCAGTGGCACCACACCTGCCTTGCAAGTGCAAGCTTCTGAGTTTGATCCCCAAAACCAAAACAAACAACAATAACAAAAAACAAACAAACAAAAACAATCATCCCTCACAGTTCTGGAGGCCAGGAAGTCCAAGAAAGAAATGCCAGCAGATTTGCTGTCTGGCGAGGTCTTCTTCCTGATTTGCTAAGAGTTAGGGTAGTGGGGAAGGCTCTGGGTTCTTTTTCTGGTGAGGACACTAATCCCATCATGGGGCTCAGCTTCCATGACTTAATCAAGTCTAATTGCCTCACAAAGGCCAAATATCATGACACTGGGGACCTGGACTCCAGCAAATGAATTTTAGGACATAAATATTCAGCCCACAGAACACAGATTAAACAATAACATGATCACCTCAATACCCCCCTCCTTGGATGCCAGTCCTCACATCTCACATGTTCTTTTTTTTTTGGTACCTCGGATTGAATTTGAGCCCTGTGTGTCCAAGGTTGGCATCCAAGGTTGGCATCCAAGGTTGGCATGGTACCATTTGAGCTAAATTCCCAGCCAGTCCTCACATCTTCTTAATTGTCTGCTATATGTGGAGCCCTGGCTAGCTGGCTACAAAGGTCACCAAGCAAAGAGCTGCCAGTCTCTTGCTAATGGGCCGGGCACCAAGCTCAGCACATGAAGAATTCTGATGATGCAGAGGCTAGAAGCAGTCTACCTCAGAAAAGAAACAAAATGGCACAAGACTGCAGAGGAGGATAACATTTCAGCATATACCTAACTGTAGACTATGGGCTGGGGATTTAGCTCAAGTAGTACTGGACCTACCTTGGAAGCACAAGGGCCTGGGTTCGATCCCCAGTACCAGCAAAAAAATAAATAACTGTAGAGTTACAAACATAGTCATAAATTCCTTTCCTTACTTTCATTTGTTGGATACCACCATCTGGTTTTCCCCCCATTCATTGTAAATTTCTTAAAAACCAATCTCAAATCTTAAGATTCCACCTGGGTGTGGTGATACACAGTGTAATCCCAACCCTCAGGAGGCTGAGGCAGCAGGATCACCATGCGTTTGAGGCCAGCCTGAGCTACATAGTGAAACCTTTTCTTTATAATACTAAAGTAAAACTAAAATTTTTAAAAAATTCTATAATTCTTTTATATTACTGGTAAGCTTCAGTTCATGTCAAGAGAAATCTCTTGAATTTCTTGGAACTAATTCCACAAACACAATCTTTTCAATTGTATATGGAGGTATGATTTGTGTGTATGTAGGAGATCTGGATTTTAATCTGCAGATAGTTGGGATGGATCATTCAGGACTTTTCCTTATCAGTAGAACAGAGAAGATGAACAAGATAAATAGTTTCTGAGTGTAGCTATTCATGGGGAGATTTTTTTGAAAATACATGTTTACTGGTCTCCATGCCAAACCTGTTGAAAGGAGGTTTGAGAATAGAAGCCAGGTATTGCAGATTTTTAAATATATCAGGACATTCTGGAAAGTACTCAAGTTTGTTTCTTAGACTTTAGGTAAGATGCTGTGGTGCTATAGATTGAACTCACGACCTTGAGCTTGTGAGGCAGGCACAGTGCCACTGAGCTAAATCCTCAGCCTCTAAGATCCAGATTTTGACTCATTCATTAGGTATGAAGAGCTCCCAAGTGAGGCCACTACTGCTGACTCAGGAGTCACACTTTGAATAACCAAGAATGACGGACTTTTACATTTCTTCAGCTAAATATTCTCTATCTCCAATGGCTAGCAAGTCATATTGTACACGATGACCCATTAAAAATAGTCTTCATTTAGTACAAGATAACTTAGCTAAGTTAAATTGTCATGGTAGAATATAGGATCATTCCCTTCACTTACAAATTTTAGGCTATGTTTTAGAATAACCTATGATTCATTTCCCTTAATTTAGCATTCCAAATTATACTGTTGAAAAAATTTTCAAACTTTTGACTGGAACAAGTTTTGACCACTCAGCAAAGTTTGAAATGCCCTTGACTGGCACAGAAACTCAATGCTAGATATGATCTTGTGAAAAAAGATGCCCTCTATGCCCAAATCTTCCCATCAGCTTGCATAGATTTCAAATCTCCTATCAGGTGACAGAACCTTCCACTCATACATGATTAGTGACAAATATCCCTGAAAAGAGTAAAATACCAGCTTATGTCTTAGCTGAATAAAAAAAAGATGGGGCAGGGCCAGAGGGTTAGCTCAGTGGTTAAAGCGCCTGCCTCATAAACGCAAGGTCCTGAGTTCGATCCCCGATAACCACATACAATGCTGGGTGTGGAGATTCACGCCCAGCAACAATCAATACCACATACTACAGTGCCAGGCGTGATGGCTCACGCCTGTCATCCCAGCACTCGGGAGGCAGAGACAGGAGGATTGCTGAGTTCGAGGCTTGCCTGGCCTACATAGTGAGCGCAGGGCCAGCCTGAACTACAAAGTGAGACCCTGTCTCAAAAAAAAAAAAAAAAAGATGGGGCAACTTTTACAGAAAGAGGTATTCTGTCAGGTGTGATGGTTCATGCCTGTAATCCCAGCACTCGGGAGGCAAAGGTAACTAACTACATACAACAACACTGGGCATGATGACTCAACCCACCAGCAATCAGTACCACATACCACATACCACAATGCTGGGCGTGGTGGCTCACTCCAGTAGTCCCAACACTCAGGAGGCAGAGGCAGGAGCATTGCTTCAAATTTGAGGCTTGCCTGGGCTACATAGTGAGCTCAGAGCCAGCCTGAACTACTAAGCGAAACCCTATCTCAAAAAGTACTAAGAAAAAGAAAGAGGTATTCATAGGTGAGAGCTATGGGATGAAGGATGGGGCAGGGTATTTGTTAGTTTTCTTGTTCCTGAGACATGATACTCATACTCAAAGTAAAAAGGGAAAAGGTTTATTTAGCTCACAGTTTATCGGGGTTCAGTCCACAACTGGCTGGCTGACTCCACGGCAGGGTGGCACATGGCAGAGGGGCAACAATTCACGGTGGACTGAAGGTAGCACAGCAATGAGGGAATTTGACAACATCTTTCTGCCCCTTTTATCCAGACTACTTAAAGCAGGTAGCACTCACACCCTTAATCCTAGCGCCCTCAGGTCTAGCATTGAGCCATGAATCGATCCCAGTGTTACATACTCTAAATCCAGCTGCCTCTGAAACAGCCCGACTTCATTTGCGTGAAGCTTTGGGGGACTTCTAGACACAAGCCATAACAAGCAATAAGCAAGAAAGATGTTTCAGAAAAAGAACATGGGGCTGAAGTATAACTGGCCTTCTTTATAGCTTTGTCCAAAGGAGGCTGCCAAGATTAACCAAAACAATTCTACCAGAACTGTCTTCCTGAAAAACAGGTTCCTAACTCATTCCTGGTTGCCATGGCCTGAATATTTGTGTCTCTCCAAACTCAGGTTGAAACTTTAACTCTAGTATAATAACATTAAAAAGTGGGGCCTTGGGGCGGAGGGTTAGCTCAGTGGTTCCGGCACCTGCCTTGGAAGCGCAAGGTCCTGAGTTCAATCCCCGGTAACCACATATAATGCTGGGCGTGGAGACTCACGCCCACCAACAATCAACACCGCATACCACGATGCCAGACGTGGTGGCTCAAGCCTGTCATCACAGCACTCGGGAGGCAGAGACGGGAGGATTGCTGAGTTCGCGGCGGCTTGCCTGGGCACCATAGTGAGCTCAGGGCCAGCCTGAACTACAAAGCGAGACTGTCTCAAAAAAAAAAAAAAAAAAGTGGGGCCTTTACGAGGAGGCTGAGTCATGAGAACTCTTTCCTTATTAAGGTTTCCACATAGGAGGCTGAATTCACCTAGGGTTCGGCTTTCTTTACCTTTCCACCCTTGCCATGTGGTGACATCGTTTTTAGGTACCTTCTGGAATCGGAAAGCACCCTTTAGCAGGCACATACTCGCCAGGGCCTTGATCTTAGGCTTCTTACCATTTCTTAATTATTCAGTGTTGGCTATTTTGTTATCTCAGCATGAATAGACTGAGACACTCAGACTTTTTTTTTTTTTTTTGAGACAGGGTCTCGCTTTGTAGTTCAGGCTGGCCCTGAGCTCACTATGGTGCCCAGGCAAGCCTCGAACTCAGCGATCTTCCTGTCTCTGCCTCCCGAGTGCTGGGATGACAGGCGTGAGCCACCACGCCCGGCGGAGACACTCGGACATTTTACCGAAAGGTGAGGCAGGCTCCGGTGTCTCCACCCCCAGGCGTGCCAGCGGCTCCTTCACATGCACACGCGCGGGAACCTGGAGGACAGGTCTGAGCTCTAGGGACAGAAGCGCCCCCGAGGAACACCTGCGGGAGCTGAGCAGGCCAAGGTGTCTGCAAGAGGGAGAGACAGTGAAGAAAACTTGATAGGACGCTTGGAAAAGAGGAAGGGAAGGTGAGCCCTGGAGGCCAACGGCCCCGAGGTCTGCGCTGCTCAGGCTCAGCATGGCAACGCCCCCTCCTCATCTCCAGAACGCGCCGCCTTGACCGGGCTAGCAGTCTGGCATGTGCAAACAGGGCGGAGGAAATTCAGCTTTCTTGCAACAGTCCAGAGACTCGGTCTCCTGGCAAATCTGTGAGCCTCCCTGTAGCTCTTTCGGGGGAACAGCCAGCGGGCAGACACAGAGGTTTAATTCACACTCCGCGGGTTCCGTCCGACTCTGTCCACGGCGAGCTTTGCAAGGCCCGGAACAGTCTCCAAGAGGAGGAACAGACTGAACATCTACAGGACACTAAGGCTGGGAAAAGCTTGGTCAGCAGCTTCCAGCTGGCTGTGTTTTCTTCGCCTCTTTGTCTCTTTCTGAAGAGGGAGAAGGCGGGGGAGAAGCGTACGGATGTGAGCTGCTAAGGCCGGGGGAAGGAGTCCAGGCTGGGATGTGAGCTACACATCTGCTGGGACTCACCGAGGACCGGCTGACCGGCAGGCACAGGAGCGAACGCGCGACTGAACTAACGTGGGGGGCAGGGGAGCAGAGACGGCTGTGCGAGACGGCTGTGCGGCTCCGGACCTATGGGAGCATCGTCTGGCTGAGCAGGCGGCCCTGGCAGCCTCCGCCGACAGGCAGAAGGGCTCCTGTCCCTTTATATCAGGGCCACCGGGCTTGAGACACAGACTCCCTGTCAAGACTGGAGAATGAAGCTCACCGGTACTTGAAAAGGAGAACATTACTCTTTTATATCAGAGGGCACCATAAACTCAGAATCTGCAGACAGGAGTCTTAGGGTGTTTAACACATTCATCATTTCACAAATATGGAAGCTAAGGGCTGGGAAGGGAAGAGATTTGTGCAAACTCACTGGTAAATTCTCAGCAAAAATTGAGTCTAGCATCTAGCTGTCTCTCCTAGAAAAGAAGGACTCCCCTTCTTTCCTTGCCCTCTGTGGAGAACCTGCTGGTTTTTCTGGCTGTTTGCAGTTTTCTGAAAGCCTTTGCATTTTCAGGGCTCAGTTCCCCGGCCCACCGGCTGGGGCTGGATGGGATACCAGCCACTCAGCCCAGAGACTCGAAGGCCTGTGGGAAGGGGTCCTTGGAGAAGGGTTTTATGGTGGGCAGAGAGAGGAACCTTAGGTTCATGTCTGTTGGTTTCTTTGTTTGGTGGCACAGGATATTAAAGCCATGATCTTTATACTGAGCTTCATCTCTAGGCCCCTTTTGTTTTTATTTTTTAAATTTTGACATAGAGTCTCACTAAGTTGCACAGGCTGGACTTAAGCTTGCAATTCTCCTGCCTCAGCTTCCAGAACAGCTGGGATTACAGAGGTGTGTTACTGTACTAATCAGGCTGTTTAATTTACATGAATTGCACAAATACTTCATTTTCAAGTCTGGAAGGAGAAACAAAAGCTTTTTCTGTACGAAACTCAGCACACCCGAGGCCCAGCACGGAAGTGAGATATAAAGGGGATCTCTGAGGCTATGGCTAGTTCTACACCAGTAAATTATGATTTTATCCAGGAAGCATCATAGTCTCCTGGGTGGACACAGTTAGGGGTGACCTGTCCCCACCCTGACAAGCTTGGAACCAAGTTGCTGTTGCAATAAAAGCAAGTTTCAACTCACACCAAATTTCCTCAAATGCAGGAGCCCTTGTTAGATAAAATCAATCTTAAGACAACTCTGTGGTTCAGAAGACATTTCTATCTCACTCTTCTTCCTATAATCATTTGTACCCCTAAACAAAAACAAGCAGAAACATCTAGGAAAGAAAGGGTACTAGCCAGGTCGTGGCTAGCCAGGTCATGGATGCTTGTAATCCCAACACTTGGGAAGCTGAGGCCGGAGAATCACCGCAAGTTCAAGGCCAGCCAGAACTACAAAGTTAGGACACTGTCTCAAAAAAATTAAAATAAAATAAAGAAGGGTCTACTGTAGCCCCTGTCCTTAAATAATCTTTCTCTAGCCCAGTGAGGGCAAAATTTTTAGAGTCTGAGCGCCCAAACTGCAACCCAAAACTCACTTATTCATCACAAAGTGCCAATACTGCAAATAAACTGGAAAACTGAGGGTTTGCTTTAGAAAAAAACAACTCATTAACGTCTTTGTCTTAAAAGAAAAGCATAATAACTGGGCTTTCAGTGATATGGTTAGCTGTTTCCTGGTTTGCATCTGGGGCGCTTTTTCACAATCACTGTGCTCCTTGCTGTTGTGTGCACACTGATCATTTGTCAAACCTTGGCTGAAATCTCCTGCCTGGGCCTGCCAGGTTTTATCCCTTATTCATAAAAGGTAAGAACTAGTCCTTTAAGATGACTTCTAACCAAACAAACTTTGCTGGTTCCACTGAATCAAGAGTTTCTTCTCATTCATTTGTATGCAAATACAGCAACCTAAATGCTGACACCGACTAGAGCTGACTTGTATGTTTTCATCACCAATTAACCCAAGAAAAGTAGGGCCTGGAGATTTAGCTCAGTGGTTACGGTGCCTGCCTAGCAAGTGCCAAGTTCCCTGGTTCAATCCCGGCTAACCACATACAACAATACTGAGCGTGGTGACTCACAACCACCAGCAATCAGTACCACACACCACAGTGCCGGGCGTGGTGGCTCATATGTGTAATCCCAGCACTCAGGAGGCAGAGGCAGGAGGGTTTCTGAGTTTGAGGCTTGCCTGGGCTACATAGTGAGCTCGGGGCCAGCCTGAATTACAAAGTGAGACCCTGACACAAAGGAAGGAAGGAAGGAAAAAGCAGATTACGATTAATTTGTTCACACATATCACATTACTCCTGCTGGAATATCAAAAAGAAAATGAGCATAAATACAGCATCATGGCTACCCCAGGTTCTCCTCTTTGCTCCTAAACTGGATGTACCCAGGATGGTAGGGAACAGCAGCCCACAGGACGAGGGGCCACTAGGCCCTCAGAACCCAAAACAAACAGGAACCCCAGCCTCAAGAGGCAATTTCTTCACTTTATCAAACAATCATTCTTTTGCTCAGCCAGGCCACACGTCCCAGGCCTATTTCTAAGTTTGAGGCTCCAAGATACTAGCTGCACAATATTTAAGCAATTTCTTTCACTTTTATTTTTTTGTACCAATTCTACATATTAACCAATTTCCTTTTATCTCTTCTTATGTTATAAGACTTAAGAACTTTTTGTTGATATTATTCCAGGGGCTTTCCATGGATGGATCTGGCTCTGATCTACTACTTGATGATTTTCCAACTCTGTGATACATGTACACAAATTTTCCTCCATTTTTCTGTAACTTCACTTAATTTCTATTTCAGTCTTCACCTCACTAAAGGAGTAAAATTTTCCTCAATTAGTTCAGGGCTCTATCTTTGTGCAGGGCCCTTGGCGAGCAGGGTGCACGCACGCTTTAGCATCCACTTCTAGTCCACAGTCCCCACTGGCCTGGCATCTGCTGAAACCATTATCTGCTCCTTGCCTTGACATCCATCCAGACGGACGGCAGCTGAGCTGTCCCTCACTCCCCTCACCAGGCCCATTAAAACCAGCCACGTTTTCCTCCCCCTCTGGGAGGGAAAGCTGTATCTACAGCCCCGTCGCCTACACATACCCCGAATCCATCTCCTCAAGGTCTTGCCGCCTTCCTGGCACTCCAACAAGTAAGAAAGGGACATCCTACCCCAACTCACGTCTCACAAGCCTCAAGAGTCAGTGGTTCTGTTGCCAAGCTGTATTGCTCTTCAGTCCCGCTTTGAAGGATCACTTCATTGTCTACAAAGTTCTTACTTTCCCCAGACCCATCTCCTTCTCCCAGAGACTGCAGAGGTGACTCCAGGTGGAGCACTGTGGATTCCTTCCTAAATCTCTAGCGTGAGTCAGGGCCCTTCCTTCAGCAGTCAGGCTTCAGAAACTCGAAAGCCAGGGAAATGTGTTGCTGTGTCCCTATTCTCTGTGGGCTTCCCCTTCTCTGAAGCAAGGAGCAAAGACAAACCTTGCTCAGAGGAACAAGACGAGAGATGATGAAAAGTTTAAGAAGAACGTATAGAAGGGCCGGAGGGTTAGCTCAGCGGTTCTGGCGCCTGCCTCACGAGTGCAAGGTCCTGAGTTCGATCCCCGGTTACCACATACAATGCTGGGCGTGGAGACACGCCCACCAACAATCAACGCCGCATACCACAATGCTGGACGTGGTGGCTCACGCCTGTAATCCCAGCACTTGGGAGGCAGAGACAGGAGGATTGCTGAGTTCGCGGCGGCTTGCCTGGGCACCGTAGTGAGCTCAGGGCCAGCCTGAACTACAAAGTGAAACCCCGTCTCAAAAAAAAAAAAAAGAATGTATAGAAAAAAAATTTCCGCTATTTCAAAGTTAATGCCCCACAATAGTAAAAGAGTTTTAAATATATTTCCATATAGCCTGCTAATGGGGTTGTTTTTCTGAAATGCAGATATGATTATAATCCTCCCATGATTCCACATTATCCACAATAGCAGTACAAGAATGATGCTCCCCATCAGAGAAGTATGTGCTGAGATCACTGAGATACTGCTCTGAGAACTTTATTGTTTTCATGAGTGAAGAAAACATTCAAATGAAATATGCAACCATGAAAGTATTAGCTCCTGGGAACAAGACGATTTCTCAAACATTTCTAGAACCTAGCTCTGACCTCTCCTCCAATCGAATGTCTGACCTCGCTTTAGACAGTCCTGTTCCATTCCTTCAACCTGATATCTTCATCCCTCCTGCTCTAATGGCTGCTCTGAACCTGCCAGTAAGAATAAGAAAAATACCAGCCTGAAAAATAATGAGGGCAGTTTCAACATCGGCTTACTCTCCTTTGACACCTGCAGATTATGTGGCTCCTTTCTCCCTACCTGGGGTCTTTTTTCCAAAACATTTGCTTGAAGAGCCCCTTCAATAAATCTTCCTTGTGTCTTTGATTCTATTCTGATCATCCCATGGGTAATGTGAATACCACAGATCCCATCTGTGTTAGTTATGTGTGTTCATGTTGTTTCTTCCTGTCTTTCCCTGAGGTTATGAATTCTAGTGGACAAAGCTTACCCACACCTTCACCTCCCTAAGCCCTTGGCATAGTGACCTGCATACATAGGGATCTTAATTTTTTTTTTCTGGGATCTTACTTTTTAACAGTCTGATTTCTGAGTCCCTACCTCAGCTCTTGGGTAATCATTTACCAGCAAACAAATTAGTGAACAGACAATGTTTCCAGAGTAAATCATTTGTATTTCCACTGCTGGAAAAAACAACACACACCACTTTCCTTGCAAAGAGGAATTTCAATAGAAGCACGTGATCATAACATCACTGGCAGATCAAGCCTGAGAAATCTGACACTTGTAACTCTGACCTGGAAAGATGAGTCCATTTTTATTTTGATTCATGCATTCTAGATTCCCTTAGCCTCTCGGCAAAGAACACAATCGTAATGTTGGCGACAGCACGAACAAACTAGCATGCACAGAGTCATTGTCTGAGCACTCACTAGCTCAGAAATATTCAACCATGAAAGTATTAGCTCCTGGGAATAAAATAGCTTCCCAAACATTTCCAGAACCTAGCTCTGACCTCTCCTTCAACCAAAGGTCTGACCTTGCTTTAGCCAGTCCTGCTCCATTCCTTAAACCCAATGTTCTCCCGTCTCCTGCTCTAGCGGCTGCTCTGCTGATGAATCAGAACTTCCGGGAGGCCAGCCCTCCCCAGCGTCTACGGGTGTCCAGTGGCCAGTGATGTCCAGGGCCCTTGTCTACTGTTCCGTCCCACATGCGACCCTCAGGAGGCCAAGGCTGCTCATCTCTCTCGGATTGGCTGCCGTTTCCAGCAACACCTGCTTCCCCTGCCCTATGCTCACCGCCCTCCCTACCCCTCCCTGACCCTTTTTTTTTTTTTTTTGCTTTTTGAGACAGGGTCTCGCTTTGTAGTTCAGGCTGGCCCTGAGCTCACTATGGTGCCCAGGCAAGCCGCCGCGAGCTCAGCAATCCTCCTGTCTCTGCCTCCCGAGTGCTGGGATGACAGGCGTGAGCCACCACGTCCGTCCGGCATTGTGGTATGCGGTGTTGATGGTTGGTGGGCGTGTCTCCACGCCCAGCATTAGAGGTGGTTACCGGGGATCGAACTTAGGTCCTTGCACTTGCGAGGCAGGCGCCAGAACCACTGAGCTAACCTCCGGCCCTCCCTGACCCTTTTTTAATCTCTACTGGGGTAGCCTTGCCGGGCCACAGAGAAGACCAACATTTCTCCCTACTACAGGGTTTAAAGTCAGGCAGGCTGTGTTACGTTTTGATCCCGCCTCAGCCAAGCTGAACCTCAGTGTTCCCATCCATAAAATAGAGATTAAAAACTCCCTGCCTGATGTTGTTGTGAGAATCAAACAGTAATTTTGCAACTATGCTAATGACCAGGCTGACCCAGGGACTTCTATATGGCAAGTGCTATTCAGTGTTTTATACATTTTTCTGGAAGCCCAGCAAGGAGCCCGGCCTAGAACATGTAGTCAATTCCTTTCCCTCTTGACCCTTTTCTTCTCCCCCTTCCATTCCCTAAGTGACACACGCAGGATGTAGGGATGTGTATCTGGTCCCATGCGGAGATTTTATTCTCTCTGCAGTAACTCCCCTTCTATAGGCTACTGGGGACATCTGAATCCCCAAATTCTCCATCAACATCAAAAAGGAGGTCTTGGGCTGGGGATTTAGCTCAGTGGTTCCAGCGCCTGCCTCTCAAGCGCAGGGTCCTGAGTTTGATCCCCAGAAACCACATACAATGCTGGGTGTGGTGACTCCCGCCCACCAGCCATTAATACCACATACCACAGTGTGGGCGTGGTGGCTCACTCCTGGCCTGTCATCCCAGCACTCGGGAGGCAGAGGCAGGAGGATTGCTGAGTTCGAGGCTTGCCTGGGCCTCATAGTGAGCTCAGGGCCAGCCTGAACTACAAAGCGAGACCCTGACGCCCCCCCCAAAAAAAGGAGGTCTTGTCCCTCTCCTGTCAGAGCCCCCTGCCTAACAGGGCAGCTCTGTTTCCGCAGTGGAGCCTTGTACTTGGGGTCCCGATCCTCCAGGGGAAAGACGGCCAACAACATGAGAAAAAGCCAGCTCCCAGTCCTCCTCGACCACAGAGAGCCCTGTCCTTCATCAACAGCATGAGGTCAACCCTCCATGCTAGGAATGCTGTAAACCCCTTGCTGGATGCAGAGAGCCTGTGCTGGAGGAGTGTCTGAATGGTGCAGGGTAAGGGCAGAAACCGCCTGCATGTAACGCTCCTTTCTCTCAATTAACAAG
>PVIC010035886.1:0-18844 GCA_004025085.1 Thryonomys swinderianus
ATATATATAGTTCACATAAGAGTATGTACAAAAACAAAAACCTACACAGTTTAAGAAAAATAAAGCAAAACAATGGTATAAGTTAAACAGTAGTTTTTGAAAATTTTTCAGAGTGGATATTAACAAAACCAAACAATTCCAAATTCCATATCATTATAAGGAATGGACTTTCTATAAGGATAGTAAACTGTTAAAAATGAAAAGGGCAAAAATTTACTAGATACACATTTGGGAAAAATAAAGTCAAACAGGCAAATTGAGGTGCCCAACCTACTGCGTTGAAAGAATGCAAGAGATTAATTGGGCTTCAGCCACAACTACCTTAAGATAAACTCTTAAGTACCACATAACCTTTTCCCAGAAGATACTGAAACTTGCACAGATACAACTTGCTGCACCTTATAGTTTCTCTCTGCTGAGGACTACAGTTCTCAGTAGAGCAGAAAACTCCAATCCTGAGCACGTGTTCAGCCTGTCTGAATGTCTCTCCAATGGAAACTCTTACCAGTTCGAATAAACCCTCTTTGTTTCTTATTCAATTTGTGTCTCCATTTCTTTTAAGTATCAATACAAAAAATAAAGGGTAGCCAGGCTTGGTGGCTCAAGCCTGTAATCCCAACACTTGGGAGGCAGAGGCAGGAGGGTTGCTGAGTTCGAGGCTTGCCTGGGCTCCATAGTGAGCTCAGGGCCAGCCTGAACTACAAAGTGAGACCCTGTCTTAAAAAAAAAAAAAGGTGGACTGATACTAATGAACTTGTTCTATTCACTCATTTTATTACTGCTTATCTCTCATGTGCTGGACCATTTAGTAGGTCCTAGAGAAACACTTGAATAAGACAGAGGAAGTTCCAACCCTTCTAGAGTTTACTTCTACTGAGAGGCACAAGTTAACCAATCCATTACATAATATAAATGAGATAAAATAATGGTGAATTCTACAAAGGAAAATGGAGGAGAGTGATTACAAAGTACCATTTTAGAAAGGAATGGTTTTTTGGAGGAAGTGACATCTGCTTGGGGACCTGAATGGAATGGAGGAGATCCATCCATGTAGCTGTTTGGGAATATTCAGTGGTCTAAATGGTACTCCTTAAAATGTGGTCCATGAAATAATTATTTCTAATTAATGATAAGGAGGCTGGTTCAAAATACAAACCACCAAGCACACTCTTCATTGAAGCTGACACTTCTCTCTCTTTCATTCCCCCCACCTTGCTCAAAATAACTTTTTGATGAAGAAGACAGTGTAATTTGTACACTGTCTCATGGTTTTATCTTGATGCACTTTGAATAAGTTTGGCAGACAGAGAAAGCAAAAGTCAAAGGCCTAGCGAAGGGCCTAATTACCACCTCAAACAAGATAAGTAGATACAGTAGACAAAGCTAAATAAGTATACCTGGTTTAAAAAATAATGAAATACTGGTTGACTTGGATGGTTAAACCTTAATTAAAGAATTAATGGGGCTGGAGATTTAGCTCAGTGGTTCCGGCGCCTGCCTTGCAAGCACAAGGTCCTGAGTTCGATCCCCAGTAACCACATAAATGCTGGACGTGGAGACTCACGCCCACCAACCATCAACACTGCATACCACAGTGCCAGGCGTGGTGGCTCACGCCTGTCATCCCAGCACTTGGGAGGCAGAGGCAGGAGGATTGCTGAGTTCAAGGCTTGCCTGGGCTACACAGTGAGCTCAGGATCAGCCTGAACTACAAAGTGAGACCCTGTCTCAAAAAAAAAAAAAATTAATGACATTTTTCAAAGATGCTGTATCAGTGTTCAAGTAAAGATCTTCCAAACTTGCTCCTTGAAATATAGTTATATTTCAACCAGAAGTTCCATTTTAAGCATTTAAAACACAATTCCTCCAATCTGAAACCCCGACTCCAATTCCATCCTTCCACATCCAGCCTGCCACTACTTTAATTAAGCTGCTATCTTCTCTTGCATGTACTGCTGTGATAGATTTCCAGTAGTCTTGGTGCTTTTGTAAATAGTTCTTTCTTCAGCTCATTTACCACTTAGAACTCAGAATAGTTACTTTAAAATGTTAGGTCATGGTCCTACTTCTCAAAATCATTATTGATTTTTCATCTCAAAGTGAAAGTCAGCATCTTCACAGTGGTCTACAAGCCCTTCATGGTCTAGAACATCCAGTTTGATCTTCTGTCCCTTGATCACTAGTTCAGCCATTTTGTCCTCTTTGCTATTTCATAAACACCTTGAGAACACATCTCAAGGTCTTTAACCTAGTTAATGCTCTTCAGAATTTCTTTTAAGTCTACTGGTATTTGTGAAATCTTATATAGCTGTCATGAACACACCCACCCATTCCTAAGCCACTTTGATTTCTTTTTCTCCAGAGCATCTCCCATCATTTGATATTTACATACTTTTAGGTCTTTTATCTGCTCCAAGAAAGTCGAGAATTTTCGTTTTTATTTTATCCAGCATCAAGAACAATTGTGACATATGTTAATATATGTGTATTTAATAGATGTATACAATAAAACAAATTTAAGCAAAAATTCTTGGAATATAAAATGTAAGCTTTCTTCTGTCAAATGAAAAAATAAGTCAGAGTTTAGGTAGGAGAGCTATATTTGACAGAACTATTGCGATAGGAAGAGGGGTACTAGTGCCTTAGGGAGAGCTCTCCAATGGTTACATCTGCAAATGTCTCAGGCGGAAAAGGACATGTATAGAGAGGAATGAAGAAACCTAGAGAAAACAGGATGTGGGAAGGTGGCATGTACAGACATGGCAAGAGAGTTTTAACAGGAAAGTGCCATTACGGGGAGACTGTTGTGCATTTTGAGAGAGCCCAAGTTCAGTTCAAAGTTCAGGGGAGGAGAAAAACTTGATAATGTTTAATTAAGTCATGTTATCAGGCAATTTGTTCATATCTGTTAGTGGAGAGTATAGCATGAGAATTTGGAAGCTTAATATAATAGAATAGTATAAACTGGGTGAGTTAGCAACAATCAAACTTTATGGCTCACAGTTACAGAGTGGAAATCTAAGATTAAGGTGTTGCTACATCAAGTCTCTTGTAAAGATCTACTTCTTGGTTCATAGAAGACAATTTCCTGTGTCCTCACATGGTACAAAAGACAGCAGAGCCTCTTTGAGCCTATATTAAAAGGTGCAAACTCCCATTCAGAGGACTCCCTCTTTATGTTATTTTCAAGTCCCAAAAGATCGCAGCTTTTTAATCATCATGTTGGGGTTACAGTTTTAACACAAGAACACTAGGGGACATCAGCATTCAGACTAATCCAAAGGCTGTGTCTGATTTACTCATAGATGATCTACAAGGGAGGCGATCATCCAGAGTCTTGTCTATGTTATAGGTAAAGACTGATTATCTGCAGCCAGTCATTTCTGAGAACACAGTAGTGAGGGGGTGGATTTCTTGTTCGTGATGCCTCTTCTTTTTCAGATCATTAACCCAGAGGGGTTTGGTCACAGTGAAGTCAGACACCACCTTCAGGAATGGATCTGTGGGGATCATTGCTGGTGAGTTCCTTCCACCACAGCATATTGCCAATACCAGACCTGATGGAGAGGTCTCTCCCTAGGGTCTCTCTCTCTCTCCCGATAGCATTGCATCCTGGCATGTCTCCACTTGCTGTAACTCAGAGACCCTGGAATCTCACTTCTTTACCTTTCTACTTGGTCACTGAAAGACAGAGACAGAAGGCAAGTCAGCAAGAGAAGTCAGAATGTTTCTTATTTTACTCATTGCCATGACAACCGTGTGATCCAATATTACTAGCGCTAAAACAGCAATCATTTCCGTTATAAATCATTTCCTATCATCAAAGAAAATTGGAATTAAGTTATTTATGTTTTTTTTCCCATTTAAACAGCTTGCTCTGGGGGCCAGCCCTGGTTTCTAGACCTAGTTTGGCACCAAATCCCAATATTCTGTAGATTTTATTAAATACATAAATCTTGTGTTTTCTAAAGCACTGCAATATAAGAACAAACCTCAAGCTCTTACTCTCATTTTAAAGAATAAGAATTTTGGAGAACGCTAGGAATATATTAGTCTTAATTAGAAAAGTCTAACATTGGAAGCAGAATAGTCTTAGAACACTCACACCCAACCATTCAGGTTATGTGCAAATTTTCTGGTTATAAAAAAAAATCATAGGAAACAAACCCTGGTATATCTTTGCCCAGGCCTCACTATGAGAACTCAAAGGCATAAAAGAAAAGAAAATGATACCATAAGGGAAGAGTTAAATTTAAATAGTCTCATAATCTAGCACTTGAAAATAACTACATTTTCCAACAGGCAGTAAAAAATAGTAACTTATAGTTGTCTAAAATTTATAAAAATGCCTTTAAATATACCGAGGCATTATATTTTGTAGCAATTTGGCAGGAAAGAAATTATTGTCTCCATTTTGTTGATAAGTAACAAAAGCTATTATCTGTACCACATATTTCTTGCCAGGTGCTATGCTAAGCACTCACATCTTTTGCAACAATCTTATGCCACATGTACTATTATTATCCTTGGGATACATGTGTTCAAAGTGAGGCTTCAGTATATTAAAAGATTTGCCTGGTGCCAGGCAACTCATGAGTGGCAGAGTAGAGATTTGAACACATGTTTTCCCCACTCATAATATTCCCAACCACTGCTCTCTACATAATTTTTGCTATATCTGTGCACTACTGTGCTATGATGTAATTAAAAACACAAAAATAGAAATTTAAAGATAAGAAAAATGCATACAGAAATTAAAATAATTCCCTACCACCCTCCAGTAGAAGTACAACCATGAACTTAATCTTGACAGACCTGTTCTTCTAGATAACTGCCCTGTGTGGAGTGTGTTGATGAGGAAGCTGAGACCCCACGTGCTTGGGTGACTTGCCCATAGTTACATAATCAGTATAGGATCCCCGAAGATTTCCAACTCTCTTTTCCTGACTCTCAGTCTACCTCATAGGTCAGCCTTCGACTGTGGTGTTGTGCTGTCTCGTGCTCCTGGCTAGATACCTGTCATTCCTAGGTTGGACCCAAAGGCCCACCCATTTTTTTTTTCTTTTTGAGACAGGGTCTTGCTTTGTAGTTCAGGCTGGCTCTGAGCTCACCATGGTGCCCAGGCAAGCTGCCACGAACTCAGCTATCCTCCTGTCTCTGCCTCCCGAGTGCTGGGATTACAGGCGTGAGCCACCACGCCTGGCACTGTAGTATGTGGTATTGATTGCTGGTGGGTGTGAGTCACCATGCCCAACATTGTATGTGGTTACCGGGATTGAACTCAGGACCTTGCGCTTGCGAGGCAGGCGCCGGAACCACTGAGCTAAATCTCCGGCCCAGACCCACCCATCTTGATAGTGTCATCCTCAAACTCTGTGAAGACTAAGAGAAATTATACACTAACTCTTGCAGAAGTCTAACAAGATGTCCACCATGCTACAGAGCCATCATACTCTATTGTAATTGTTTGAATTAATCAGATTTAAATTCTTTTCAATCCCAATTTGTCTTGCCAGAGAACATTTCCTATTTTTAATGGATAATTGCTAAATTTTCCCTCTCACTAGATGCCAGGGAAGGTTTCCTGTTTAACATAGTTCAATTTAGAATTTTTTTTTTTGCTAGAATCTGTATTTGACTGTATTATCAAGTGGGGGCTAAACATTCCCCAAATGAGTATTTATCACTTTACTTGAGTGCTTTTTGCTAAGTTCAAATGATTTTGTGTGTTCACCTTAATATAAATAAGTCAAACTGTTGCTGTAGCTGTTTACAGATTCAAACTGTGTAATTTTGTTCAGCACGGTAAGTGTCAGGGCATAGAGAATTCATTACACCTGACATCTTTCCTCACCCTCAGTACTTACCTATTTTGTGATCAAAGGTGGCACAGCAAGGTGGGCATAGAGGTAAAGACTCTGTGGGGGATGGGAGGAAGTTGGAAACTTGGAATCACTTTCTTCCCACAGGGAGGAAGCCTAAATAAGCTGTGCCTTGTCACTAAGTGTCCTTAGCAAGAGTCCCTCAGGGACTACTGTATGAGCACAGGGTATGGAAAGGGAGTCCTGAAGGTGGCACTCACTGAGGGCAGCAGTTGCCTTATGAGCTTCACAGCCTGTAGCATTAAACTTTTACCTTGAAGAATCATTTAAAAACTCCTTAGCTCTGCTTACTTTTTGTTATCGTTGCTTTTGTTTTTTTGATACAGGGTCTCACTGTGCATTTCAGGCTGCCTTTGAACTTCACTATGTAGCCAAGGCTGGCCTTGAACTCATGCTGATCCTCCTGCCTCAGCCTCCTGAGTACTGGAATTAGAGGTGTGCACCTGGTCCTGGCCATTTATTTTTAGAAAAATAACAGACTCCATTAAATGGAATATAAGGTGGGTAATAATAATTACATAACAGCAATTATACTGCATTTTTTTTTCTGCTTCCAAGCGTAGCTTGTCTAGGACAAGGAAATTGGTGCCACTGAAAATCATTTGAATTGATTTTGTCTCACTTATCCAATAAGCATGTAAGAAATTCCCATTATGTTCTAAGTATGATGCTGTGTCCTCGATGACGGATGAACAGTGAACAAAGTGAGGCCCCTGTTCTTCAAAGGCCTGTGCTGTGGGAAGGAGAGAAGGCATGCGCACAGAGCTGCGTCCCAGCTCAATATGTGATGTGTCATCTTGCAAACCACAGCGTTTGATTAACTCCCTTTGGCTCATCCAGTTCTGTGATTCTGAGACTTGATGTAGATTAGATGCTCCATACAAGGATGAAGATAAATACCTGTGGTTATGGCCTCTTGATCAATTCCCCAACTCCAGCCATTTTAAAGGCCCAGAGTACTTCTGGTGAAGGAGAGGTCAAGGTCCCTTGGTAAAACAATACTGAAATGTTACCGCATTAGTTTTCCTCCCAGCCTTCTTCAAGTGGATTCTGTTACTAAGGGAGCTATGCCCTGGGGAAAAAATTATTAGAATTTTACTGCACACTGACCCTAAATTGATACCAAAATGTCACTGTGGCTGTCTGTTAGAGTAGAGGCTTTGGAATTGAGATGATTCATGGTATTTTAGTACAGATTTAACAGAGTGGACCTATAGGTCCTTGGGCCTATCAGTGACTTTTTACCCAGTTCTCAAATACACATTTGAAATATTCATATTTAGCAACACACAGAATTTCCATGTTCATGCCCAGACCCATGGAGTGAGGGCTATTATGGTGGAAAAAGGCCAAGGAGAAGCTATTAGAACTGATTCTATCTAGAAAAGTAGTACATTAAAAGCAATACTATTTTCCTGGAGAGAGCATAGGAATTAGGCCTCCCTTGAAGAAACTGAAAGATGCAGAAATGGTTATTTGTACCATATTTTCACTCAGCTACTCTACTTGGCCTATGCAGAAGACAGCTAGATTGTCATAAATCTAACCAGGTGGTGAAGCCAATTGCAGCTGCTATACCAGATGTACTGTCATTGCTGTTGTAAATTAACACATCCCTGGCATCTGGTGTGTAGCTGCTGACCTAGAAAATCCCTCTTTCTCCATCAACTTCCCTTTTTAAGAGAGTAATATATTATTACAACTGTCCCATCCTACAACAAAGTAAGATGCACAACAGTGGGTAAATTTCTGAATTTTGAGACCACATAATTCTTGAGTGTGTTATTTTGGCTCATTTATGGACTGACTTTAAAAAGCTGCTGGTTTTGAGTGTAGCCTAGATTTCAAGGCTCGACAATAGGCCCAGGCTACCGTGCAAGCTACTTTATCATTTGACCCATATGGTCTAGCAGATCCAGTGGTACTTAAAATGGCAGTGGCAGATTGGAATGCTTTTTGGAGACTTTGACAGTCTTGCATAGATGAATCAAAGTGAGGCCCTTTTGAATTTTGGATCAAGGCTTTGCCTTCATCTGCAGATAGCTACTCTGCATTTGAACAACAGCTCTTGGCTTGCTCCTAGTATGCAGTACTGATTGAGTGTTTAACCATGTAACACCTCGTGAGCTCCAGCTCCAGTATCAGCTGAGCATTGTCTGACCTGCACACCATCAAGCTGGGCATGTACATCAGCTCTCTACCATCAAGTGGAAGAACATGATCAGGCCTGCATGAGTAACTTACATAAAGAAAGAGGTCCCCACTCCTGCTCCAAAGTCTTCTCTCTACCAGTTTGTACTGATGGCCCCACGAAGGGTTCCCGGTGATCAAATGATAGAAGCAAAGGTTTGTTTTAGAAATAGTTTCACATAATATGCAGGCGTCATCTGAAAATGGATGGCTGCAGTGCTTTAGCTCTTTTTTGGAACATCCTTGGAAGGCAGCGATGAGAGACATTCTCCTAATGGTCAGAATTTTCGGTGTGCACTTTAGTAGGAAAAGTGACTAGATTTACAGGATACTGACTTAAGGGTTATAGCAAATAGTTGGCTGAGTGGTTATGAAGTTGGAAGAAGCATGATGATGAGGGAAGTTTTGGAAGTGGAATGTAAGTATTCATCTCTGGATGAGCAAAAAAAAAAAAAGTAAAAATAAAAAGTGAAGATACTGCATTCCCTGTCACTTCTAACTGAAGTATATTCTCAAGCAGAGAATGATTTAACTAATCAAATAGATAGGGCAATCCATTCTCAGAATACCACCGGCAACCTCTTTCCTTTGTCACCCCTCTAGTCACTCAGTGGGTTTATAAACAAAGTGGCCACAGTGGCAGAGATGCAGCCATGTGCGTGGACTCAGCAACATGGGCCTGCACTGGCCAAGGCTGGCCTGGCTGTGGACACTGCTGAGCCTCCTGCAAACCAGCTGCAGGGGTCAACTCTGCTACATGTCCTCTAGGGTGTCAACCAGCTGCCTGGTGACAGGCTGACTGCATTGAACTGCTTCAGTCATGCAGGGCACAGAATTTTCTTCTTACTGAAACAGATAATTCTGTAGATATAGTTCTTTGGCCAAAATGATCACTTGTGGACTTAGAGAATATCCTGTTCACAGTGAGGGCATACCATCCAGCATTGCATGTGGAAAAGGAGCTTACTTCATAGCAAAAGAAGTGCTGCGTTGGGCCCAAGTTGATGTATTTTATTGGTATTTCTATGTTCCCTACTTTCCTGAAGCAGCTGATTGAGAGAACAATGTAGGCGCATTTTGAAGACTCAGTTATGGATCCAGGACCAGGTTCTCTAGGATGCTAAATATGCTTAGAGTCACCATCCAACATATGGGCAGATTGATAAGGATTGGACCTGTGAGGGCTTATTTTATGTGTCAGTTGGGAATAAGAGATACTAAGATAAATGGTGATATACTTTGTTTTGTGTGTCTGTGCTCATGTTTCCAGAAAAGACACATTCTGATCAGTTGACCGAGTAATCATCTCCTCCAGTAATATGAGTGAGTGGAAGTCATTCAGCCCACTTAAGACCTGAGTAGCACAAAATGTCAGAAGGAGGAGGAATTTGCTCTTTCTAGTCAGAGCTGGGATACTCATCCTCTTGATGGATGCTACTAGTTCTCAGGACTTTAGAATAAGGCCAGAACTATACCACTGCTGCTTTAGTTCTACACTTCCTGTTCGAATTGAGACTCAGATTGTCTGTCTTTCCTCTTTCTTTAGCTTGCAGACAGCAGTCTGACCCCTATGATCATGTGAGCTAACTCTGTGTATGTGTGTGCCTGTCTGTCTCTGATTCTATCTATATATTGGTTGATCAATCAATCTAATTTATCCAATCTATCCTATTTATCTATCTGGTATATGCCATGTTCTGTAAATATGTTCTTTTAAATATATATGATATGCATATATAGCACTGTATTCTTCTGGAGAGCCCTGAAAAATGCAGCAGTGTATGAATTATCAATGTTTCTTTTGCAGAAAATCCTGAAATTCTTTCATTTGGTGGCACAAAGTCAGGGTAGCCCAGCCGTGACCACTGAACTTTGTGAAATCTCCTTTTCTAGAGAAGCCTCATGCAGTTTCATTAAATTAATTCTGTCTTTGGAGGTTTATTGGTTCTCTGTGTAAGGAGAATCACCCCTTTTGGACTATGGAAAGGAAACAAACACATATTGAGTCTTTCTACATTCCTGGACTTGTGTGAGATATTTCATATAGAATATTTCATTGAATATTGACAACATTCATATGATATAGATGAATATCACTTTTAAAAGGCCACCTGGAGTTCTAAGAGATTGAGTAATTTGCCTATGGACTATACTATATGAAGTGGGAGCAGAGTCCTAGGGTTTTAATCTGGTTTTGATTTTAAATATTTGCACTTTGTATTATAGCTAGTTGCTTCCTATTAGCTTTCAGTTATACCTGGGTCAAAAAACAAGGCTGAAATAATGCTAAAATTAAAAGATAATTGCGCCTGAGCCACTTCTTTGTGATTATGGGGAAAGACAAAAAGAACCCTGACTCAAAACAAGCCACTTGGCACTAATTTCAATCCTGGAGAAAAATTGAGCCAACTTTTAAAAAAATTTTATTTATCTTTACTGGTACATTATATATGCACATCGTGATCACATTCAATATTGGGATGCTCTTAAACAGTTTTCCCCCTATTATTAATTGAACTTTTTTTTTTCTCTTTTGGTATAGCCTTCCCTACAATTAAAAAAGTAAGATTTCTCTACAATTAATCAGAGCCCTGTGAAAGACAGGCAGGCCAAATCCATGGGGTAGGAGAGAAGCAGGTAAAGGCTAGAAATGTTCCTCCAAAACAAAAAGGGAAAGCAGAGGTACTTCCTCAGTTATACAATGGGAAGAAAAGGAGCTTCTAGGGAAATGATCCAAAGGTCAGGGTGGTACTTGGACCCTTCGGCAACCCAGATTGTCCAGACCTGTTATGCAGTACACAGCAAGGAAGGGAGGCACCAGTGAACTGTGACAGAGGCTTCTGCCAGTGCCAAGAAACACCATCAATTCCTATGTGCATTCACACTTTTTGGGAAAGAGAGAGAAGGCAGATACTTGAGAAAGAAACATCATGGATAGAAAGTTGAATTTTAGAGTATTACATATGAAGTATCTTTTATCAGAAAAATATCTTTATCAGCTGCCTACAGCAGGGATAGGGCATCCAGATTAGGATGAAAGCACATATTTCATTTGTAGTGTATTAGCTTTAAACACTGTTGCAACTCCGTATCCCACTCTTGTGGATTAATAGTGATGTCTCCTTTCAAAATTCAGAAAGATTATCTAAGAGGAATTAAATGCCAAGCATACTGAACATCAACACAATAGCATGATTTGTTTAGTGTAGCTCATCTCAAGGACCTAAATAGAGGGACTAGGAGAAAGAGCCCTGCAGTGAACTTTGGGCCAGTATGATATCCATAAAATGGAAAAGTGAGAAAGACATAGAGACATAGATGTGACAGAAACTGATCTAAACTGCTCTGCACAACAAAGACAAAGATCTCCCAGGACCTCCAGTATTCACTCATTATAAGTGTGAGAAGGGGAGGAGCTGGGCAGGCCTTGGGGTACCTGCCGATAACAAGCATCAAGCAAGCAGGACTGTAGAATGAGGGTACAAGCCCATCTTTGCTGAAGAGAACAAATGGTTAATTCAGAAGGGAGGAATGTAGTTAGAGTCAGTTGGCTTTGCCTGGGAGAGTACTCAGCCAACCTCTGCTACTTCTAGTGTAACACAGCTGAAATTATGGAGGGGCAAGAAGCTTTTGCCCCTCTAGCATGCTAATACTGGGCAGAGGTATCTGTTACACCTAGAGAAACTTTTAAGAACCCAGAAGAGAATGAGATGATAGGGCCAAGAACTGTAGGTAAGCCCCTGATGAGAAAGTGGAGGCTCAGGAGATTTTATGTTGCAGAAATCTAAATCAAGGGCCACAAAGTGGACCCTTGGGTCTTAGATGATCAGGAAAGCCTGGTAAGAGAACATGAAAAATTAAGCCAAGGAGGGTGGTTGGAGGACGAGGCACCTACAAGCAACCCTCCTGAGCTCAGGACAGTATTATAAAAGAGTGAAAGCTTTAGTCCAAGACAGATCTGAGCCTAGATCCTCCATGCTCACTAATTCCATGGTCTTTGGACAAAGTCATTTGCATAAGGGGAGGCCATTGCTTTAAGGTGCTGGGTGGATTGTGTCAAATGCCTAGCATTGCGCCTGTCAAACAGAAGTTAATATCCCTGTAACTGTAGGTTTTTAATATCTGAATGCAAGAGTGACCTTAATTTGCCCTGCATGTTTCCCTGAGGGAGTGACCGATAAGAAGCATCAGGAAATGAGCAATATGCTTTATGTCGAGGGTGACTCTGAAGCACGTGGCAGTATGTATGTTTTATATCTCTTTTTGAGGATTCCGAGTCACTCTTGACACAAATGTCAGCCTTGTGTAAACAACTCTGATTCGCAAACTTAATGGTCTAGGAAATTAAAGAACACTTCCTATGGCGGTCAGTCTTGGTTGTCAGCTTGACTGTGTTGAAAAGCACCCAGGAAATTAGTAAAGAATCTTTTTGGATATGTGTGAGGGTGTTTCCAGAGACAACTAGCCTATAAAATAGCAGATGAAAAGGGAGAATGTCCCTGAATGTGGTCAGCACCATCCAATAGGCTAAGAGCCTGGATGGAACAAAGCAGATAAAGCAAGGAATCCTTCAGCACAGACTCTGTCTCTGTCTTCTGTCTCTCCTCTCCTCTCTCTTTTTCTTCATTTCCTTCTCCTCCTTCTTCCTCCCCACCTCTCTTTTTCATGGCTTCCACGAGGGAGCATCTTTTCTCTGCTGGCCCTTCTGCCATGTCATTTCTGACTCATCATAGAATGGAGAGAGCTGACTGTAGACTGAAACCTATAAAACCGTGATCCAAAACAAACCTTTCCTCTTTTCAGTTGCTTTTTTCCAGCTATTTTTGCCGCGGCGATGGAAAGCTAACACATCTATTCCAGTGAAAAGAAAATTTTGACTCTACATTTCCTTTCGGATTTGTTAACTTTATACTTTGTGTGAAGGTGACTTGATTTGTTTCTGTCCAGATTCATTTAATCATGAGTTTGCCAGCCTGTCCCACCTGCAAGGTTGGAGTAAAGACTTTTTCAGCTATCACTCCAGGAAGTCCATCTGGGCTTCCACAAGTCCTGGTGCTACTAATTGGGAACAAAGCGGGGGCGGGGGGGTGGTTGTTCCCTCTCAGACAGAGGGTGTCTTAGTCCATTTGGGCTGCTGCAGCAAAATATCTGAGACAGGGTAACTCTTTAGGAACAGAAATTTGTTTCTCATCATGTTGGAGGCTGGGGAGCCAAGGCCATAGGGATGGTACTCAGTTCTGAGGGTTGCTTTCTGTTTCCAAGATGGTGCCTTGTTGCTGTGGCTTCACCTGGCAGAAAGGAAAAATAATCCCAAGCTTGTTCTTTCCTACCCCTTTATAGCCCTATTATTTTCATATGGGTGACTTGATCACTTCCTCACAGGCCTCATTATCAGTTCCATCATGATGGAGACTACGTTTTAACATGAATGTTGAAGGAAACACATTTAAGCCATAGCATTCTGCTCCCACTGTCAAGTCCTCACACAAAATACATGCATCCCCTCTCAGTATCCCCAAAGTCTTAATTCACACCATCATCAACTTTAAAATATAAGTCCCAAACTATCATCTAAGTCAGATTTGGATAAGACTCAAGGTTTGATTTATTCTTAGATAAATTCCCCTTTTATCTTTGAGCTGGGAAATGAAACAAAAAGCTATGTGCTTCAAAATACACTGGTAGGGCAGGAATATGATAGACATTGTGACTCCAAGAAGGAGCCACAGAAAAGAGGAAAAGGATGACAGGGGAAAATCTAAAGGTTTGGTAATAATTTTTGCCCCCATGTCTGAACTTTCAGTCAGGTCTGTAAGGATTCAGGGGACTTCCTCCCATGCTCTACTGGCTACAGCTTTTGATACAGCGCCCACAGGTTGGAGTTAAGTGCGTATGACTCATCAAGGCTGGTACTATATGCTGCCAGCTGTAATGGTGCAGGATCTCACTCTGCTCTGCTTCCTATGGGCCAGCTAGACATTACCCTACAGGGACTCTCTGTGGCAGTCTGACTGCTGTAGCCATTCTATGTCTGGGCCTCAGGGCTTCTTAAGGCATCCTGTGACATCTAGGTGGAAGTAGTCTCTTTCTTTGCCCAGCTCATCTACTCAGCTTGTCTGGAGAATTGGCATCACTTGTGCTTTAAAGCCTGAGTCTTCCTAAGTTGGGCCCACTTGAGCCACAGATGGGACAGTCAAGGAGCACTGTGCCAATCTGAAGTGGTCCAGAGAACTAGCCCACATGTAGTAGGAGACCTTCCTTTCAACCACTCCCTTAAAGTTCCAACATGCTGCATATATGTTGGGTGGTGTTTCCACAGAGATCTCAGAAATGCCTTTGAGGTCATTCTCCCACTGTTTCAATGAACAGCATCTGACTTCCTTCCATTGATGCTAATCTTATCACACAACTGTTTGAGTCCACTGTTGATTTTTTTTTTTTTGAGACAGGGTCTCACTTTGTAGTTCAGGCTGGCTCTGAGCTCACTATGGAGCCCAGGCAAGCCTCAAACTCAGCAATCCTCCTGTCTCTGCCTCCTGAGTGCTGGGATGACAGGCGTGAGCCACCACGCCCGGCTGTGTGGTATGTGGTATTGATTGCTGGTGGGCGTGAGTCTCCACACCCAGCATTGTATGTGGTTACCGGGGATCGAGCTTAGGACCTTGCGCTTGCAAGGCAGGCGCCAGACCACTGAGTTAACCCTCCAGCCCCACTGTTGATTTTTTATTGTAAATATACTTTCATAACATTTTGCAAACCCAGTCAGAAAATTTTCTAAATCTTTAAGTTCTCCTTCCCTTTTAATTATAAATTATATCACAATTTTTTTCTTTTCACACTTTATTACAAGCATGCAAGAGAAGTCAAGCAAGCACCATGAACCCTGTCCTTAGAGATGAATTCCCTCAGATACCCCACTTCATAGCTCCCAAGTTCTACTTTCCACCAAGCACTAGTACACAGAGATGATTTAGTCAAGTTTTTGTTGCTTTATAATACAGATGAGCTTTCTTCCAGGTTTCAATAAGATTTTCTTGATTTCCTTCTACTGACTCATCACTATGGCTTTTAATATCCATATCTCTACCAACGTTCTGATCATCACCACTTAGATCATCTTAAGAAATTTCAGGCTCTATCCAGAGCACTTTACTTCAGTTCTCTGACTAGAATTGCCTCATGCTCTATGCATGACAGTCTAGCCATTTTCTACCATGTATCTTCAGATATTCTCTCTGCACATCACCTGTTTCCAAATCTGTTTCTTTATTTGTGCTTTTTATAGCAACACCCATTTCTGGTTCCACTTTATAAGTCACATATTCCAACTGGAGAACTATGGCTTATTCACCCAGCCGGACTATCATTTGGGTGGTTATTGGGCCACCATTTTATTTTCTTTCTAGAAGTGAGTGTGGTTGGAAAGCATATAGACTGCAATGGGAGTGGAGCACTTTAGTCAATGAAAAGGGTGATTTGGATTTTCTTCCTGTGTGTATAACCCAAATACCGCTTGCTCCTCTTGCATTTACATTTGGTGTTGCTGTTGCCTTCAGTTTAGACAGTTGTCCCACCTTGAGTGCCACCCTGTCATGCTCACTGCCCTCTTCCATCTCCTACCCCTAATTGGCCACAGACACGGGTGCTCCTTGCCTGTGTTATGGAGCTGAAGAGGACACTGGTTCTCAAACATCTCACAAGTCAGCTCTACCTTTTCCCCATATGGAGTCTCTGGTACCCTCCATTTCCTTCTCCCAGTGAGAGGAAAATGGCAGAGAAGATGACTGGCTGAAAGCCTGCTACTGCAACACCTTAATTTTCATGACAAATATTCCCCCAAAACCATTTTTATCATACATATGTATCTTAAAGTGGTTCTTCTCATGAAGAATCATCTTCATTATAGACTCAACAAAAATAAAATTACACATCAGAAGGACATTCTTTACACCATTTCAGAAGTAAGTTAACTTACAATGCTCATAAAATGCTGTTTCCAAGAGTGCAGCTCAGGGTAGAGGAGGTCCTACCGGCAGATAATTTTTCTGGTCAAGAGACCTGATTTAAACAGAGCTTCTATGGAGACAGGCTCTGAGTCAGAAAGCTTCATGTGGTCAAGAATCCTTCTCCCCCTGCTAGGAATATACTCAAAAGAATTTAAAAAATCACATTGTAAAAACAGATGTACACCCTTGTTCATAGCAGCTCAGTTCGTGATAGCTCAATCTTGGAAATAACCCAAATGCCCATCAACTGGAGAGTGGATAAAGAAGATGTGGTTTTTTAATAAAATGGAGTATTATTCTGCCATAAAGAATGACAAGATTGATTCATTTATGTGCGAATGGATACACCCGGAGGACATGCTAATGAGTGAAATAAATAGATCACAGATAGGCAAATACCAGATCTTCTTGTTGATATGAGCACCTGTAGATGCAAATGAGCTCTAGAAAGTATGATAGTTTTTGTAGAATGGGAAATTTCCAAAGGCAATTTGGTGTGGGAATGTAATGAGGGGAAGGAATAAATATGATTCTGAAAGAAAATAAAAGGGCATGTATATAGGGGGTGGGGAGGTGTGGTGGGTGGGGATATGGGTAAAATTGAGAATTGACTGCCTTATATTGGTACAAATTCCCCAATGTTATGTGTGATTGTGAGATGTATATAAATTGTACCAATAAAGAATTCAATTAAAAAATCCTGCATTAGGTTATCACAGACTTCTTCAGTAGCTTGCAGAATACAATGTACTTGTAGCTCTGGGGACTTATATGCTGTTACAAGTATTATCCTTGTATGTACTATATAATTCTCGCTCTGTTAGTTCTGAAGAGCACAAAAGCTAATGTTATTAAAGGGAGAACAAAAAGATTCATCACTTTTCTCTTCTATAAATAAAGGTCATTCTAGTAGTAGTAAGGCAGTAAAAATATAAAACATGTCTTGCAGGGATATCAGCTAAATGGCTGTCTACATTTTCAATTTCCTCAAAAGTCAGAAAGAACATATTAAGTACTCTATTATAAGAATTTCAAAAGAAGTCTATATTCTGTCTGATGACCTCACCATCCCCATTTCTTCCTTTCCACTTTAAGTGTTTGACTTCCTTTTTTTTTTTTTTTGAAACAGGGTCTCACTTTGTAGTTCAGGCTGGCCCTCAGCTCACTATGTAGCCCAGGCAAACCTTGAACTCAGCAATCCTCCTGCCTCTGCCTTCCAAGTGCTGGGATGACAGGCATGAGCCACCACACCCGGCACTGTGGTATGTGGTATTGATGACTGGTGGGCATGAGTCACCATGCCCAGCATTGCATGTGGTTACCGGATCGAACTCAGGACCTTGCGTTTGTGAGGCAGGCGCCAGAACCACTGAGCTAAATCTCTGGCCCTTGACTTCCTTTTGATTATCTTTTTTTTATTGTTGCGTTAAGCACATGGACCAAATTATTTGTAACAACCATGTTAAGTCATTTAAATAGAAATTACTTTCATTAAGATTTATGTGGGAGAAAAATAGCACACTGTGTGAAAAGAAATGCATTTCATTGTGTTCAAACTCTTGTCTAATAATGGTCAGTCTGCAGACAGTGGGGAAACTGTAATGACTCTATCAAGAAAGCCAATCTTCCCACTGTGGATCTGTTGGGCAGAAGCAGTAAGAGCTGCAGATTCCTTGAATCTGTAGTTCCTAATGACTCCAAAACAATTAGTTCTACACTTTTTTTCCTAGACTCTAGTCCAACCTAGGATGCAGGTGCAGTGCGCTAAAAAGACCTTAATGAATAGTCAAAAATGTGTTTCAGGGCCTGAGATTTAGCTCAGTGGTTCCAGAGCCTGCCTGGCAAGCACAAGGGCCTGAGTTCGATCCCGGTAACCACATACAATGCTGGACGTGGTGACTCACGCCCACCAGCAATCAATACCACATACCACAGTGCTGCGCGTGGTGGCTCATGCCTGTAATCTCAGCACTCGGGAGGCAGAGGCAGGAGGATTGCTGAGTTCAAGGCTTGCCTGGGCTACATAGTGAGCCAAGGGCCAGCTTGAACTACAAAGCGAGACCCTGTCTCAAAAAAAAATGTGTTTCACTAGGACAAAGAAATATATATCTGTACTTTAAGAATAAATATGAGTATTAGTCCTCAGAGTCACATTGCTCAACTATTAAATAACAACTCAGTTTTATGGCAATTCAGAGTTCTGAGTCCATATTTGTATTCTACCATTCACTAGATGACTTCGGACGTGTTGCTAAACTATTCTAGGTTTCATTCAGTGCTTGCTCTTTAAAATGAAAACAAAATGTTTTCCATTTAGTTTTCAATGCCTAGTTTTAAGAAGAAATAAATAACATGAAAATATTATAGTTATATAAAGCACTAAATTGATTCAACAAGTAGATCGAATATATTATTGTATTTCTATCAGTATAATCTTATCTACTCTACATTGAAAAAATACCTAGTATCTGATAAAATGAACAATTCCTTTTTTATTTCTATTCTTTAGCTCTTGGTGTTTGTTGAGAAGGAATTAAAATCATTTTAAAGCTAACTAGATTTCTGTAGCTACTAAAGCATCTTGGGATAAAAAGAGTTGTATGAACTACTAGGCAGCAGAAATGATAATCCTCAAAGACTGAAGATTTTTGAGAATCATTACAAGTTTGGACAAAGTTTTTGTAAATTTAGTGCACGTGATTGGATCTGTCTACTTACAAACTATGAAGCAAAACCAGTGTAGATCACTGAAGAGAGGGGTCTGGT
>PVIC010035887.1:0-18851 GCA_004025085.1 Thryonomys swinderianus
TCTGCATGAAGCACCAGAACAGCTGACAGTTCAAATCCTGCCTAGGCTTCATAATGAATTCTGGGCCAGCCTGAACTACATAGCGAGAACCTGTCTCAGAAAATAAAACAAAGTAAAACAAAACAAAACAAAACAAAACTTCTCCATACTTAGCCAAGGGAACTATAGGAAGGTATAAATAATCACCCTTAATTGAGAACTACTTTGTAAATAATGTCACTTTATGTCTTGGGAAACATAGAGCAAATATTAATAAATTTAGGCTTAAAATATCAGGACTCTCCATTTAGCAATTATGCTCTGGCTCTAGGCAACACATTAAACAACTCCTTGAGTTGGTGCTTCAAAATCATAGAAGGAAGTTTATGTTGGAATAGCAACTTTTAGATTCCAGGGGATGGGGTCACTATAGCTGTTTGGAATAATTATTTTCCAGAGTGTGCCCCAAAACATTAGAACTGTGAATTTTACAGATTCAAAAGATGATACCATATCTTCTCATACTGCTTCTAACAAACAAATTTGAATTAAATGAGTTAATGAATGATATATTTTCTGCACAATATATAATTTCCTCTGTTTATGCCTTCTCTATCAAGAAGGAATGTAGCTAAGTAAACCCAGTTGAAATCACCCTTCACTGCCTGACACTTTTACACGTTAAGAAACAGCATTCTAACTCATAACTGCTTTGGCCAATGTACACAGATGGAAAGCAAGCAGCAACATTCTGGGACATTCTGTGGGTTAGAGTCAGAAAGAGGAAATGTCCCAGAAACAATGTACCTGCTATAGAAAAATGAAACTAGGGTTAAACATTACCAAGAAAAGTAATGTTGCCAAACAAATTTAAACTTTTTTTTTTACTCTACTAGTAAAATACATTTATTTATTCTACTTTTTTCCAAAAGTGTATTCACGTATGTATTATATACAAGCATACTCAAGTCTGTACTGGTAGGCTTTGTATCTGTGGGCTGCACCTGAGGATTCAACTGACTGTGGACCAAAACAGTTTGAAAAAAATTGCATCTGTATTAAATGTGTACAGATTGTTTTCTTGTCATTGTTCTCTAAATAACATAGAATAACTACTTCTGCAGGATTACATTGTATGAAGTATTATGAATAATTAGCAATGATTTAAAGTATACAGGAAGCCTGTGTAGGTTCTATGTACAACTATACCATTTTATATAAGGGATTCAAGCATCATGGAGCCAAGGGGGATCCTGGAACCAATCTCACATGAATACCAAAGGTTGACTGTATACACATGTCTTTAAATGGTGAAATAAGATAAATTCCTTTGAGATGAATGATAGTTGGAGAAAGAAGTAGAAATCACATAGTGCTTGATGGGAGAAGTTAGTGAACTGTTTAATTTGTAGAAGAAATATCCTGGTAGAGGCATAATAGACATTCTTGAAGGGACAAGGAAGCAGATTTGCCTTGTGTAGCATTGGAGGGAAAAATAACCAGACCATAGGAATGAGGAAGAATAGATCTGGATTTAGTAGGAAGAAGCTTCTGTCTCAGAGGGGGCTGACTGAGGGTAGGAGTGAGGTCTTCACATGCGGGCCACCCCAGCTGAGCCTCATGGCCTGGTACCTGAATGCTCCTGGGTTGTTCTGTCATTGCACAAGAAATTGAACTAAATGTCTAAAGAGGTCCTGTCTGGAGGAATTCTATATAATTTTGGGGAAAAATAATTTCATAATTAAAACTATGATTAGGCCTAGTTTTTCTACCTACAGGTCAGCTATGGCACATCTGGACATAATTCTATCTTTGCCTCCTGCAACAACAAAGACCCCAACGATCCCACATGCTGTGATGCTCCAGGGAAGAACTACACCAGGATCTCTATCTACAAAATTTGTCATTGTTCTAGGATGTACTGAACATGCTGCTCTCTGAGAGACCTATTACATTTGTTACTCCTAATGTACCAAAACTACTGCCCTCCGAGACACCTGTTATGTGCTGGCCTCTGAGTGACCTGTGACACTATTTACTCCTGATGTACTGAATAACAGTGTGCCAAGCTTGAGATTTTCATCTTTACTGCCTATAGTACCATGGATCAGACTCAAGCTCAGCTTCTTCTCTAAATCTCATTTCCGTCTATGTATTAATTCACCTTGTGCTGTCAGGCTCACAGGAGCCTAGAACTTAACTGCAGAGGTCTTAGCTATGTCTCCTTGCCCTGTCCTCTACAGGCTCCTAGTAGAGAAAGAGGAACATGCTTACTTCAGGCTTGGGATCTTCAATTTTATGTGGAACTTCTCAGCTACATGTATCACCCAGACACACTCCACATCAGTGGGGTAGTTTGTCGGATATGAAGGACTGGAGAAGGAGCCTGCAGGACTTGAAATTACTCCTCCACAAGAGTTGCTTCCTCCTGTGAGAGCAAAGAAAGAACCTATGGTTGGCTTCCTTAAGCATATATCTTGCATTTTTCCGGACAGAACCCAGAATCCCAAGTTCAACGTGGAATCGCAAAATCAGAAGGGATTATGATGGGCTGGACATAGTTGTGGCTTGGCTGGTGTGAGCAGTTCTTCTAAGAGAGCACTTGGAGGGGAGTGAAAGATGTCTGATTGGGAGGCAAGACTCTAAAACTGATTGCAGGTGAGACTGGAAATGGCACTGAACAACTGTATACAGCATGTATGTGGTGTCCAATATGCTCTTTAAATGCTCTCCCCAGCTTCCTGTTATAAAAACCTGTTCAACTCAGAAGTGGACAAACAACATAACTGAGAGGGGCCCACCATACCTATTAATATGTTCCCCCTCATGGCAGATAGGACAAGAAGCTGAAGCTTATTCTCCTTTTATGAGCTACCAAAATGATCCCACTCAATATTTTACAGTTCATAACTTCAATAATGGGATTTACCTTGTGGTACAGCACCTTGAGGAATGGAAACTACAAAAATCAACCAGAGAAAATGAGAAGAGAGCTTAGTATTAGTATCATAAAAATCAACTTACACTAAATTATAAATGACTATACACATCACTACTTCGAGTTTTAATCTATCATTTCCCTTTTCTCCCTGATCTGGGATGGTGTTTCCTCCCTTCTTTGAGTGGATTCAACTGATAACTTGTTTTTCTTGTTGGTTATCTTCCAAACCCAAGCCATCCAACAAGTGATAAGTCCCTAGGAATTATCCATAGTTATATCACTGGGCTTATGAACATGCCACTATTTCTTAAAAGTTTATCAAGTGGCAGAATCTAGAAAGATAAAACACAGAAATCTCAGAGCCAGGAAGTAAGAGTAAGCTGGACAGACATGCTGAAGAAAGATGAGGCTCAGCAGAGGGCTCCAATGAGTGTGGTTTGTTTGTGTTTGTTTGTCTGGTTTTTTTTTTTTTTTTTTGCAGTATTGGGGATCAAACTTGGGCCCTTGTGCATCCAAGGTTGGTGCAATACCACTTGAGCTAAATCCCCAGCCCCCTCCAATTAATGTTTCAGCTCCTTTCTCTTTCATGTGTTCTGTCAGATTTAATTTGTACATGGCAGACATTTCATATTCAATATTCTATGTCCTCAATCCCCAATGTATGGTAGGCTGAAGGGAGCCATTTTTTTTGTTTTTGTTTTTGTTTTTGTTTTTGTTTTGAGACAGGGTCTCACTTTGTAGTTCGGGCTGGCTCTGAGCTCACTATGTACCCTAGGCAAGCCTCGAACTCAGCAATCCTCCTGTCTCTGCCTCCCGAGTGCTGGGATTACAGGCGTGAGCCACCACACCGGCACTGTGGTATGTGGTACTGATTGCTGGTGGGTGTGAGTGTCCACACCCAGCCTTGTATGTGGTTACCGGGGATTGAACTCAGGACCTTGCGCTTGCGAGGCAGGCACTGGAACCACTGAGCTAACCCTCTGGCCCGGGAGGCCAGTTCTGAAAGCCTTGCCATTGGAATCCTGGTACCTGCTTGGATTTTGCATTACTGGGTTAGTGGGGGGAAGAGTTTGAAGCAGATAAATCAGGTGGTTTGAAAATTGTTTTAGTTTCGTTGTCTCATTCTGCTGCCAGCTTGTAAAATGCAGGACAGGGAAGGTGATGGATACTATTTACTTGCCTGTTCTTCTTGGTCCTTTGCCAAGGACAATATTGGACCTCAACAGAAAATAAATTCTAACCTAGCTATCTCAGGAACAATTTTATTAAAATGTCAGCTATACATACAACGATCTCTTTAGATGATTCAATGGCAAGCCCCTAGTTTTCCATGGGTAGGTAGCTTTATCATGTTCTATCATTAAGTGGTTTATTGGATTAACACTTAGAGTATGATACTATTTAGGTGCAAAAGGTTTCATTCCCTTCAGTAGTTTCTTAATCCACTGACCTATTCTCTTCTCCAGCCAAATATCCATCTCTGCCTTAGAAAAAGTTATATTACAGTAGGATTAAGAAAAAAAAAAGTCTTCTGGAGTTTTGAAAAGTCAGGCTCCAAGAAGATTTGAGCACAGAGCCAGGTGATGAACTGAAAGCTATGCCCGCTCTTGTCCTGCCATGCCTTCCTCCCCCTTGAACCAGGCTAGAATGGATTGCTCGCCGGGGAAGAATAGGAAAGCCACAAGGAATCAAAGGGACCTTAGCCACTGGTTAGACCCTGAAAAAAGATTCTGTACCCCTTGCCTCCCCTCCAGAGATGCTATATAATTTATGGGTCCTGCACAAAGTGAAAATGTGGGGCATTAGCCATGGGTGCAGAAATCAACCTCCCCTGCTCACAAACTGTGCCATACCACAGCAGGTGGGCAGCCTCAAGAAATGATCTTCTTCAGCCTGGAATGCATCCAGGACTTGGGTCAAGGTGGGCAAGAGACTTTCACGGAGTTTCCATCAAATATACAGTGGTGCTGCCAGCTCAGGGTAGAGAGAGCTGGCAGCCCCCTGCCACCCCCCGATGGATTCTATACTATCATAGAGGGTACCTTCAACTTTGACATATTCCTGCTATTCAGACCCGCACTGGAGCCGCAGGGTTGAACAATCACAAGGTAGTGTTGGGGAGGAGGTATGCAAGACCCCAGGAGTCAGGGGCGGCTGGAAACCCATATCTGGGAAATGGGAGGAGCCCCCTATATGTGCTATGTTTAGATGGAAGCTTAGTGCTACACATCAGTGGTGAGTAGGTTTTAGATCTACCCTGCGGTGTTGGCTAAGTCAAAAGGCCTGTGTAAGAGTCCAAAGTGGTTTACTTCTTACAGTAAGTCTGCTCTTGACCAATAGTTTGACACTGAAGGCATCTTTGCTTATTGGCATGCTTTCACATTCTAACTCTTGCTCCTGGAATGCAAGTCTTTCCACCTTTTCTCCTGCTCATATCAACCCTTCTTTTCACTTGCTGTCTTTCGGGAAATAAGACTTTTATCCTCTTCTCTGAACCACCACTTTATAATCTGGCTGCATTATGGAATCACATGGGGAGATCTAAATATAACTGATGTGACCAGACTGGGGTATATCCTGGACAATGGAAATTCTGGAAGCTTCCTGGATGAGTCTACTGTGCAACTATAAATGGAAATCACCAAGTGGCCCACCAGCCCAGTCACTGTCCACCAGTATCTACGTCAGGACACAGATTTGATTTCTCCTTCACTTGCCGAGATGAAAGTCTACATCACCAGACCTACCTGAGGGTGTAGGAGTCACATCCACGGCCCAGCCCCCAGCATCTGCATACATAGAAAGTAAGTCAGTTTAGAAAATCTCCATTCTATGACAACAAGGAAATGGTGGTTTTCTACTGAAGACAGACCTCAGCCAGGCAGGCTTTGTGTCACATAAGCAAGCAGAAGGACGTGGGTTTCTACAGAAAGGCAGCTGCGTGGTAGTGCACTTTTCTCTAGAGCAGTCAGTCTCTCAGCTGCCTTTGTCTACCTGCCCGAAAGGATGTTCACCTGTCACTCACCGACCTCCGACCTCTGGCTGTGCTCTGTGGCTGTCCCACCCGTCACTGAGATCCTGCGTACAAAGAAGGCATCGTGGGGGAGGGTACCTGAACAGACCACGCCGGCGTCCTCGTGGTGGCCACAGTTGTGGTCTGACCAGCCGGAGCTGGGACACTGGCCGAGATGGCTCTCACTTCCTGAACACTGAATGTCGTCCAGAAGGATGTCCCCAGAACCTTCTCCGAAGTGGGCCTTTCCGGGAGCAGCGACTGCCCGTCCGCACGCCAGCTGTCTGCACACGACCTCGGCTTCCTTCAGGTCCCACAGGTCATCGCACACGGTGCCCCAGGTGCCCTCGTGGAAGACCTCCACGCGTCCCGAGCATCTACTGGAGCTGTCCACCAGCCGCAGCTCGAGTGTGACTTCTAAACAGAGGAGGATTTTACTTTTTGAGTTTGGGAAGTTTTACAAAAGAAATGAATTCTGGCTTTTTTGCTACGGCAAACATGACAGCAAAATGTAAAAGGTATCCTGAATCCAGGACAGACTCAAGGGTTTTGTGATGAGACAGAATTGGGTTTGACTCCTGGTTTTACTGCTCTTAAGTTGTTTGAAAAATTATTTCGAAGAGTTATTTTGTCTCCCTGGGCCTCAGTTTTCTTATCTGTAGGATGGAAGATCCCAGCGACATCTGCTCAGAAGAGAGTGCATGAGAGTTATGTGCACGAAGCACCCAGTTTGTCATGGTTAATGCAGATCTGGCCATGTGGCTGTCTGGGTTGAAATGTTGTTTACTAGAAAAGTAAATTCAAGGCTACTTCTTTAAAAATGTGTCTTGGAACTGTGTAGATTTAATTACCTGCGAGTTAGTGCACCACTAAGGTGCCTGTGACACACAGAAGTATCTCTTCCGTCCAGCCACATTCCACTATGTCACCTGCCTTTCATTCCCGGGCTTTATTCCCACCCTTAAACCATCTTTCTTATTTACTTATCTCTTGGGTCACCACCGATCCTTCCATACTTACATCCAGAGTAGATACTTTGCAGAGAACTGTCTTGTTTTTTGGGTTCCCCCACACTTACAACTGAGCCTGGCACACAGCAGGCCCTGTTTAAATAGTATTGGAAGAGTAAAGGGTAGTCTTGAGCCACTGAATGGTCTGGATTTTAAGTGCTGAGGCTCATTCAGTTCCCTCAGGAGAGGGTTTCAAATATAACTTTGAGGGTCATACACAAAAACTCTGAGAAATAAACAAACCAAAACTATAGCCCTGGACTTACTATTTGAATTTCTGGAAGCCAGAAAAAATTATTGGGGTTCTTGAAGGGGTCCCCTGAGGATCAGAAGTTTGCAGAGTGAGTAGGGGGTTTGGCTTTGGAGTGATTGTCTATAGCAGTGATGGTGAACCTTTTAGAGACTAAGTGTCCAAGATGCAACCCCAAACCCACTTACTTATCACCAAGTGCTAACATTAGTTAAGCCTAGATATTGATCTTTTAGTTTGGAAAAAACAACTCATGTACTTGGCTCAGGTGCTGACTGAGAGGGCTTTGTGTGCCTGCTGCAGAGCACATGCCAGAGCTTCACCACCACTGCTCTGTAAGACTATGACTGAGAGAAGTCCTAGAGACTTTCATATGAGTCCAGTGAATGCAAGGTCTGAAATGAGCCAGCTGATAGAGGGAAGCAGACTCTCCTAGGAGTGTTGGCCTCCCACATTTCAAAGCCCCATACAATTCCCAACTTGCTGGTCCTGGTGCTGGTGGACACAGTCTCAAGACCCTCATAAGCTACTGCTTTCCCCATGAATGGTAGCTGCCTGGCCATTTACACACCGAATAGAAATTATTCTCTTCTTGTACTTTTCTATGTGGCCCGCTCTATAAGAAAATCTAGTACTTTTGGAGCAGGGCTGTTGAAGCTTAGTGCAGCAATCTTGTAAAGCTTAATCCCAGACTTCTACCAATGACAAGTCTCTCAGGTTAGAAATTCTTCTGTTCTTACAGATTGAAAGCTACTTGAGGATTCCTACCTGACTTGATTTCACCCTGTGGAACCACATTGAACAGAGCATGAAACCCAGTGTTGGTTATCATGGAATCACTCTGGAACACCACTGTCACAATGTTTGAGGAGGAGAAAAATAACACAGCTACTGGGGCACAGAACTTTCCCATGGACAGTGAAGCAATCCTGGGGCCATCAAAGATCTCCACTGAGTCATAAGGACATCCCAGGACATCTTCTAATCTGGGAGAATGGAAATGAAGGGTTAGTGGCAGGTTAGAAAATTCCTGGACACTAACACTAAAAGAGCAATAATCCCAGCACTCAACTATTTGAACTATAGTTTAAATAGCACAATAAATATTCATTAACTTTTCAGATGTTTTATAAGAAATCTATTTTCATTGCCCGGGGAATGAGTGAAGTTCACAGTAACAGCTCCATAGCAGAAGTTTCAAAATCATAATGGCTTTGGCAAATCACAACCTACATGAGACATTAACATATATTAATTTACATTTGAAAAAATTCTTAGCAGATCACTCTGGCATGTAAAAGATACCACAATCAGATTTTCCTACCTCTATATTTCTTCCTAAACTCTTGGCAAGAAAAAGAAAATTTTAAAATGAAAATAGTGGCAGTATATGGAAGATATTTCTGTTGTGGGAGTTATTTGTGAATGATGTGATGAGGAGTGATTTTGAAGGAAGAGACAACTAATAATAACACTGTAGACTTGGGAGGTGTGGAAAGTTTCATTATTGGTTGATAGGGTCCCTAAGGTTCTAGTCAACCAAGACAGCATGCTCACATGGTTAAAGTCCGTGGGGGGGGGCACCTAAAGATGTCTGAACCCATGGCCTTGGTATGGTCGTGACTGACAATAACTCAGTGCCTGGCTGAGGGTAGTTTAGTTTATTATGAAATTCCGTAGTCTTGCTGTATGGATGACAGGATGTTTGTCACACAAAAGAAGAAGACGGACTTTCAGTAGGTTGCTCAGAGACCCACATATTGGGGAAGAACCGGAGTGTTGGCCTCCAGCAGACGGGATTAAGGGGCTCCTGGAGAGATGACTGGATCATGGAGGCACTGCACTCATCAGCAGATGAATGCACTGATTTCGTAGCTGAGTGTGCTGTCCAGAGGTGTGGCCCAGTTGGAGGTGGGGGTTCTGGGGTCAGCCTTTGGAGGCTATATCTCTTGCTGGCTCCCTTCCCCTGTGCTCTGCTTCCTGGCAGCCGTGAAATGAGTGGCTTTGCTCCACTGTCCTTCCATCACGACATTTCTGTCTCAGAGCCTGCCAACCTCATGGGCTTAACCTCTGAAACCATGAGTCAAAAATAAATCTATTCTCTAAATTTTAAAGGTCAGGTATTTTGCACCAGCAACAGGAAAGCTGAACATATAGACCTGTATGGGTTGTCCCTTGAGAGAGTTAGTTTTCTTATCTGAACCTTACTTTCCTCATCTTTAATAGATACTGAAGAATTTCTAATAACCCTGAAATGTAACAAAGCATAAAAGTGTGTACTACAGAGCCTGGGCATGAAACTGATATTTTAAATTGTAAACTATTATTTTATGTCATGGAAATAAAAATGGCCATGAATTTGGGCCCTCTGTTCTCTTCATATTGGACGGGAAGCAACAGCTTTTGTGCCTCACTCTGTAGATTGTTTCATAGCTGCACAGGCTGGAGTAGCTGGCTATTGTCTGTATAAATCACTTACTGTTTGTTTAAATTTAGATTAGAAAAGACAGTCAAAGAGGACAAATATAGGTACCAGTGCATACAGGGGCAAAGGTGCTAAGCATTTTTAAAGAAAAAGAAAAAAGAAAACTAACAGATTAGAATAAGTCAAATATGTTAAACTACTAATTGAGTTTTTCAGGCTACAAGTAACTTACTGGAGAGCCCCCACAGAATCAACCCAAACACAACTAGGAAAGACAACTGAGTTCTGTGTTCTGGTTTCACTCTGAGGTGTTTCCCACTAGAAGAAGTATCTCTGTTAGTATCTCACACACCAATATTTGTGTTTAGATAAAACCTTCCCTTTAAAAGTTGTTTTCTTACTTTAAACTTGGAATCATGAGTTCTATGCGGAATTTTTTATCCACATGAATCTCCCAAACACAATGGGTGTCTGTCAGGTAGTTTTCTGGATACTGCGGACTAGAAAATGAGCCAGAGGGACTAGAAATGAGCCCTCCACAAGAATTACTTCCTCCTGAAAAAACAGGAAAAAGATGTCAAGGTGCGGTCACGTGATGTCACTTGTGTGAGCCTAGTAATGCCCCAGTTCACTCTCATCTGTCACATGGAGCTGGTGGCTGAGAAGATTTTTAGCTTGACTATCTCTTGGGAAGGGCTATGCATTTAGTCTCATTTTGATAGACCCTAAAATATTACTAGGTGAGAGTTCCCTGTTTTATCTTCTTCATCTACACCTGATAAAGAAATATTATACTTGTCCTTTCTGCCTACCACCTCTGCCTCTTTCTAAAGTAGAAAAATACTAGTTTGTTAGGAGAGAAGTACACAGGAGATACTGAGAAGGACACAGGGACGGCCTCTTCAGGCCTTGTGAGGACACAGCCTGAGAAAATCTGGGGAACTAGAGGCTCTGGAGCAACTTTGGAGGGTGCTGAATTGGATGTGAAGGGAAAGGGACACTGTGTACTGCTTCAGGAGGTCACGACTGGGTCCTCCTCTCAGCACTTCATCATCACTTGTACTGGGTAGATCATATTTCCTTTAACTCAATATGTTCAGACTGGAACTTGCAGGTTTTGGATTTGTAAGAGTGCAACGAGATTTATAAAATTTATAACAGGGAAATCCAATTCTTTCATTTTTAGCTGTCATGATACACACACACACACACACACACACACATATATATTGAAAGTGATCTACCACAAAAAGAAACCGAAAGCTTCAAATCATCAAATCATTTTGGAAGAAATTTGAAAATGTAGTGCACTTTATTTAACTCGTTCCTAAATATGAAGTTGCTTTATGTTTTTTCTGTCCCTCTGACCAATTTGTAATTCCTCCCAGAGTGCCAGTGTTTCCTAGTCTATCCTGAGATAGATGGCGGAAAGTGGTGATGTTCCTGGGCATCTTGTAGATTTGTCACTGGTCACATTTGAACATGGAAATAATTGGTCCAGGGCAGCCTGACCCGGAACCTCCTGGGAGATGAACTTCCTGTAATCACTATAGGGATGATGGAGTGCCTGCTTAGTAAGCTGAGCATGAGCCAGATGGGTTCATGAGCCATTCTATCCTCTTTCCTTTCTATCCAGAGTAGCCTCCTGTCTACTCTGACCTGAGAAGGTTATATCCCTGCCTCTTGTTAGGAAGTCAGCATTTATAGAACTACGTCCTTCACCCACAGCGGGCCATTATCTCCTTTGTGCCACATCCCTGATATGCTGACTTCTGCGGGGATAATCTCTTGACATAAAGATACCATTTCAAATTTAAATAAGTTACTACCTGTTACATGATCCTGAGAATTTGTGGCAAGACCTGGAAGGGAGAAAAGAAGATAATAATGACATAAAAGAAAAAATAGTTCATCTCATCCACAGGTTAGGGAAGTATTAACGTTTCCTCAGAAACATCAATGAATTTAATGCAAAGTGAAGAGCCTGAAGGTGCTGAGTGGATATTTTCTATGGCCCTGTGGTGAATGAAAGGAAGCCCCAAGATCTTGGACACAGCTTTTGTCACAGGCTGGAGTCTAGGTTCCTTCTCTTGAAGGTGGGTGGGCTCTGTGACTATTTTGAACAATAGAATGAACCAGAGTGGTGGTCTCCCTTATGGGATCAGAGTTTTCCATCTCCTGTCTCTGAACACAATGGGTCATGAATGGAGCCCTGCGCCACACTCCCGAGACCACCTCGAAAGAAGTGGACCCTCCCTTCTGGGTGTCTGCACCCAGGGACGAAATTCAGTGAGACTACTTTCAATGACCAGGCACCAGATGAGCACTACTGAGTGACTGATCAGTGCCCTGGTAGACAAGAGAATCTCCAAGCCAAACACTGCTCTAATTTTCAACTCACAACACATGGTCTGTATCTAAATGGTGGTTGTTTTTTTAAGTCACTAAGCTTTGGGGTGGCAGATAACCAAAATGGCATCTTTCACTCATAGCATTTTCTTCATTTTGCTAGCATCCATGAAATAAGGAAATACAGAAAATGTGATAGACAATGAGTTTCCTCTTAGATACCCACTGCTCTTGACCCTCACATGGGTTTTTTTTGTTTTTGTTTTTTGTTTTTGTTTTTGTTTGAGACAAGGTCTCGCTTTTGTAGTTCAGGCTGGCTCTGAGTTCACCATGTAGCCCAGGCAAACCTGGAACTCAGCAATCCTCCTGTCTCTGCCTCCCAAGTGCTGGGATTACAGGCGTGAGCCACCATGCCCTGCACTGTGGTATGTGGTATTGATTGTTGGTGGGCGTGAGTCTCCACACCCAGCATTGTATGTGGTTACCAGGGATTGAACTCAGGACCTTGCGCTTGCGAGGCAGGCACCGGAACCACTGAGCTAACCCTCCGACCGTTCACATGGGTTTTTGACTTTGGACAACCCTTCTCCTCTAACTCTATTAACTTTTCTTTATTCACTGTGGGCAGTCAGCATCTAGATCTCCTCCAGACAAATACCAAAAAAATGTTTCTTCCAGTGACTTTTGACTTGTTAATAGTCTCTGAGGCTATGGGGGACATCCACACACATTTAAAGTTAAAGAATAGCTTTTTAAATTCTAGTTCTTTCTATTTCTAATAGAGTTATGTTGGGCAGAATTTCTGATCTCTCTAATCCTCAACATCATGGCTGCTGAAAAAGAAATGTCTTTTAATTCTTCCCAGCATCATTTAAGAATTTTTAGTGCACACATTGATCTGATTTTTTATCTCTGATTTTTATTACAGATAGATATTATTAAATCAGAGGAATTTGAAAATAGAAAAAAAATCACAAGTTCTCCAAGAAGTTGAACTTTGATATCAGACTGTGATCACTGTCAAAATTTGATCACCTAAAACTTGTTGAGTGCTTTTTGAGAAAGTTACTTAAATTTCCTCTGTCTCAAATTTCTCTTTTGTAAAACCTAACATACAACGAATTTCTTTCTGATTGTCTGGATGATTAGCAATAATCTGAGCGAAATATCTATCTTCACTGTAGTTTACTTGGTCTTTGTGTATTCCATACCATGGGATGGTAAATAGGATCGATAGTCAAGACCATTGATAGCTTGGGTTTGAATCCACTTCCTGAGTATCTTGGTTTCCTCCTCCTCCTCCTTCTTCTTTTAAGACAAGGCTCTGCTAGGCTAACCTTGAAATCACTATGTAACCCAGGCTAGCCTTGAATTTTCCGTGATCCTCCCCCCTCAGCCTCACCAGGGGTGGCATTACAGGATATGCTGCCAGGCCTGGCTGTCCTTTGGAACCTTTCTGACTTTCTAAGTCTCAGTTCATCTGGAAAACGTAAATAATCCATGCATTTACCATGAAGATTACTGTGAGGATTAAATGAGATACAGATGGTCCCTGATGGATGAGGGATTTGATTTGTGATTTTTCAGCTTTACAGTGGTATGAATATTGATTCAGTAGTAACCATACCTTGAATTTTGAATTTGATTTTTTTTCCTGGACTGATGATATGTGGCACATTGTTCTCTTGAGATGCCATGTACTGGCAGTGAATCACAGCTCCCAGTCAGCCACGCTATGGCACAGTGAATAGCTGATGCTGTACTGTGTGCAGGGTTGCTGAACTATGAAGTTCATTGGGTTAGGTGCAAAAAATGAATTTTGTGACTTACAATATTTTCAACTTGCAGTGGGTTTATGGGAAAGTAACTTCAGTGTCATTTGAGGGCATCTATAGATAAGTAACTATCTTAAGACAATACCTGGTACTTAGCAGTTATAAATATTTGCTGCTGTTATTGTTGTTATTAGTAAGTTCCCTGAACAAGAAAAAATACAGACATACCTGGAGGTGTAGGTAGAGTTGCATCTTCTGCATCTGTGTGCACAAAGAAAGGTAACAGGTTACTTTCTTGAAGTCCAATATACGGAGGAGGTGAGATGACGAGGTCCCAGAGGGAGATGACGGAAGTGGGCCCAAGGGCTTCCTGTGTGTAGGAACCCAGAATGCAGAACTGCCCCTGGGAACCTCCAGCTCTCCTCTGGCAGAGTCCTTGATCTAAGGATCCTGGGCATAGCAGCTAGGTCGACTCTGCTCCACAGAGGCAAGGGGACCAAAGCAGGATCACCCACGGCTGCTCCTGTGTTAACAGGCAGAGCCTTGAGCACCTCTCCAGACTCTCTTAGTCATAGTCTCTGGGGCCACAGCCCTGGAGTTTGCACTCTAATGCCCCAGCTGTGCTGGTGCCCACAGACACTGAGGCTTCCTCTATGTAAACCTGGATTTGCCCACGCAGGATCTGTGTCTGAGCCCAGGACATTCAAAGAATGAGTGGATGAGTGGATGGATAATTGGAATCTCACCCAGGAAAGAGCTCTAAAAGGTCTTACATCATAATAGAAATTTTTTCCTAAGAAGAAAGTGGATACCTGAGCAGATGACACCAGCATCCTCATGGTGGCCACAGTTGTGCTCCGACCAGCCCAAGTGTGCACATTGGCCCAAGAAATGCTCCACCCCAGAGCACTGGAGGTTGTCCAGGAAGATGTCGCCTGTGCCAGCACCGAAGTGAGCCTCGCCAGGGCTTGAAATAGCCCGACCACACCCCAGCTGCCGGCACACAACTTCAGCTTCACTGAGGTCCCACAGGTCATCACACACGGTGCCCCACACTCCCTGGTGGAGGACTTCCACGCGACCTGAGCACAGGCTGGAGCCACCCACCAGTCGCAGCTCCGGCCAGTTCCCTGCAGAGAGAGAGAGAGAGGGTGTGAAGTCCCCAAAAGTCCACATGGGGTTCTAGCATCATCGGGTTCCAAGGAGGGCTGGGAAGGGACATCCTGATCTCGAGCCCAGGGGCTTATTCCTCACATTTCTCGTGGGCTCCTGAGTTACCAGCTGTGAAGCCTGCAACAAATTTAATTTCACTTCAACCATACTTACTGTCTTCCATATCAAGTACTGATAACTCAGCCATGCACCAAAGAGATATTGTTTCTGACCTCAGAGAGCCCAGAATCGATTTACCAGTGAAATGCAGACATCGGTACAATGCACTGTTAGCCACCTTGATAGCTGCACTGGGAAGGACTTAGTGAAGGGAGGAGCAGGGAAAGGCCCTTGAGCTAAATGGAAGATGTGCAAAAGTCCATGAAACGCTATTTCTTGTTTTCAATTCTCTCTTTCTCACCCTCTCTCTCTCCCCCCATCTCTCTGTTGCTGTGTGTATGTGTCTCTTGCAGCTTTTTGAGAAAGGGTCCCACTCTGTAGCTCAAACTGGCCATGAACTCACTATGTAGGTCAAACTGGGCTCAAACTAACAGATTTTTCTGTCTCAGCCTCCTAAGTGTCAATATTACAGTCATGCCTCAACATACTAGCAGTTTTTCCCGTCACTGGAAAATACAAATATGCTTGCATGTATGCACACAAACATACACACACAAAATGTCACATGAAAAATAAAAATTAATACCATTAATGCTTTTTTTTTCTCTTTTTTTTTTTTTTTTTTTGAGACAGGGTGTCGCTTTGTAGTTCAGGCTGGCTCTGAGCTCACTATGTAGTCCAGGCAAGCCTTGAACTCAGCAATCCTCCTGTCTCTGCCTCCCAAGTGCTGGGATTCCATTATGGCTTTTTAATGGCAATTTAACAGTGTGTAAATCTCTGCAGTTTGGGAAGAAGTGAACAGTGAACTCAAAACTAGAAGAACACATGACTCAAGGACAAAGTCAAGTCCAACTGATATTTAACTCCCACCAACAAAAGGTACTACTGACCTGCATTGTTATACAGAGGTTCTTCAGCTTCTATAAAGAGGGAAAATAAATATGTTAGTATTTTCCAGCAACCTGATTTTAATAACTGAAGATGAAGTTTCATTATAATAATGATACATGTTTATTAATCCAGTATGGGAAACATTAATCTCTTTAAATATATTGTACTGGGGAAAAGCAGCTTTAGAAATAAAAGTATGGCTGGGCATGGTGGCTCACGCCTGTAATCCCAGCACTTGGGTGGCAGAGACAGAGGACTGCTAAGTTCAAGGCTCGCCTGGGCTACATAGTGAGCTCAGAGCCAGCCCGAACTACAAAGCGAGACCCTGTCTCAAAAAAAAAAAAAAAGTATGCTGTCTTCTGAGTGTTGGTTTGCTACTGTGTTCTAAGAAAATGGCAAGATATGGAGGGTTATACTTGGGGTAGTCTCACTTACACTGTTGATTTCATAGCAGACAAGTTTCACTTTGGAGGTCTTTGGGGGACCTCAGATTAGACAATCACCTCCTAGAACATTGAAACTTGAGAGTTACCGATGCCCATGGATCTGTAACTAGGTTATAAGTGTCACTATAATAAGGTGTCACAAAACCAACGGGTGAACATATGCGTACACCAACACATATGACGATGCTTTTAACTATACACTTTAAATTAAGAGTCACAGGCAGGGACAACACAATGGAGCTGCTGCCCATACGGGCAGCTCTAGATAGTGAATAACACTGCAAGTCACATCCAGGATTACAGAGGTTTGTTTACTAAAAGACATCTCATTACCCAAGAGGGTTACTGGTACACATCACAGAGGTTACTTATTCTCTATTATTTGCACATGAGTAATGTGCAAAAAAATTGCTGCAGTGCACCTAAAATTAGTAATTTTAGCTCACAGATTTCCTTTGTGTTATGACTGTTTAAGTACGGTCAGATTCAGAGCCTCTTTGTCAGTTACTATGGGAGTGCATTGCTGAGCACGCCTCTGCTTCTTCTGGCAGCCCTGCAGGAGAGCAGAGAGTGGGAGTGTTTGGTGCTGCCCCAACACAGGAGGCGCTTTAGCACCAGCTCTGAGAACAGACTCATGCCCGGCCCCTGACGTCTCACCCAGCTTGCTTTCTCTCAAAGGCTTCCCTTAATTAAAAACATGCCTTGCACATTTTCATAGAGCATGCATGCACACACACACACACGTAATTCTTACCACCAAACGAGAAAATTGTTCTGGAGGCCAGTAGTTAAACCATATCTATTTAACCAAATTGGAAAAGGTAGAGCAAAATTAAATGGTACGGGCTGGAGGCTACTGTCTCTGTCCCTGGCTATCTCCAAACGCTAGCAGGATGGTCTTAGAGTACTCCAGCACTGTCAGTGCCCATCCGAGCGGGGGGAAGGTACCTGAACAGATGACACTGGCATCCTCGTGGTGACCGCAGTTGTGCTCCGACCAGCCCGAGTGGGTGCACTGGCCCAGGAAGCGCTCCACGCCAGCACACTGGAGGTTGTCCAGGAGGATGTCCCCTGAGCCTGGGCCGAAGTGGGCTTTCCCAAGGGCGGAGAGGGCCCGGCCGCACCTCAGCTGTCTGCACACAACTTCGGCTGCATTCAGGTCCCACAGGTCGTCGCACACTGTGCCCCAGGTCCCCTGGTGGAGGACCTCCACGCGGCCCGAGCACCGTCCGGGACCGTCCAGCAGCCGCAGCTCTGGCCAGCGCTCTGCAGAGGGAGAGCCCGTGACTGCTCTCTGGGAGGCCGGCACCCTTCCAGGGGATCTCTGAGCTCCCCGCCCCAAGCTGCTACTAGAGATGGAGAACCTGGTGGAGTCAGTCGGTAATAACCATCATTTAGAGTTCTGTGTCACTAGGCTTGTCAATAACATTTAGCCTAACCAAATCCATCAACTGATTATCTATTTTGCCAGAGACATAGGGCAGTCTGTTTGGGGTAAATCTGGGAAAACATTTTATATAATTTATATGGCTGTTTGTGATTTTTTGAAACACTTCCATATGTGTATGCCATCTGCATTTTTATAATAATAGTGAAGTATAAATAGAAAAGTATTGATATGTGCCATTTTTAAATATGAGGAAACCGGAAGTCAGAGAAGCAAGGTAACTCAACAAAATCCCATGTCTGATTAAGTGCCAAATCCATATTTAGGTCTCCTGGTTTCAAAATTCACTGTGTTTTCTCTAGTATTCTATCTCACCACCTGTGAGATAATTCTGACAGTCCACTCATTTGGAAGAATTGTTTGGCTTTTGACATGGGACTCCATGCGCCGGAAACTAGTGGCACGGAGAGGAAGCTGACCATGGTCAGAGGAGTGCGGAAATGAAAGAGAATCTCCTACTGCAAGGTACTTATCAGCTGCTCAAACACAGAAAAAATGAACTTTGCTCATCTTGAGAGACAGAGCTAAAAGATCCCCCAAAGTTTTGAATAGCCCTAATAATTTGGGTAGAATAAGCTGACTCATTTGCAAATAAATGAACTATGTTCAACTGGTCTAGTTTCTGCACACAAAGCAGAACACACTGGTAAATGAACAAATGCATTCCAGGGCTTACCTGGCTTTGCTATTAATGTCTTCGGAGTCACTGGGATGGCTGTACTTGCTGGGAGGGCTGGTGCTGTTGGGATGGCTGTAGCTGCTGGGATGGGTGTAGCTGCTGGGATGGGTGTAGCTGGTGGAATGGCTGTAGCTTTGGGTGTAACTGCTGGGATGGCTGGTGCTGTTGGGATGTGTGTAGCTGTTGGGATGAGTATAGCTGTTGAGGTGGCTGTAGCTGCAACGATGGGTGTGGCTGCTGGGATGCCTGTGGCTGCGGGGATGGCTGTGGCTGCTGGGGTCTCTGTGGCTGCTGGGGTGGCTGTGGCCACGGGGATGGTTGTGGCTGCTGGGGTCGCTGTGGCTGCTGGGGTGGCTGTGGCCTCGGGGATGGGT
>PVIC010035888.1:0-18959 GCA_004025085.1 Thryonomys swinderianus
CTTGCAGGGCAGGTGCTGGAACCACTGAACTAAATCTCTGGCCTGCCAGAGAAGAATTTTAATAAAACAATAAACCAAAATCTCATTAAAGAGTAGTCTTCTGTTACACTTCCAACAGTTTTGAGGCTGTGCTGACACAGTCCTTGCTTTGCCCATCTATTTTCTTCAACCTCACTGGCTGTGTTAGAGAAGACCTTTGTTACTTCCTGATACAGATGGTCTTGGCTGTAAGAGCATTAACCTGCCTTTTCCAGGTCTTGTAGTCTTTCCGTGGCAGCTGGACACCAACTCTTCCTCAGTATGGAAGCAGACAGTGTGTCAATGGGTACCCCTGCTGATTTGAAAGGAAGTTTGGTTCCTCCCATCCATAAATGGTAGATAGACTACTCAGAAGGAGCCTCTTGATTTGGACAGAAAAGGACAAATGTGCTTCAATCTCACTAATGCTATGTCTTAAAAGTAAATGCTGAGTTAGTCCTTTGCTTTCTGGGATGAAGAATGTGCTGGCATTTCACATTCATCTACTTGAATTTTCAAAGATGCAGTTCCTGAGTAGAGCTCTTCATGGGGCTAATTCTTGGCATAATTAGGAAAAATGAACTCAGTAAAAGACAAGCATTCATGGAAAATTATGGAAGAAAATGATTTAATGGTACTCCTGAGAATTTTAAGTAAGTACTCTGTATTTTAAACTTGTTAGTTTATATTAGTTATTTGCTTCTATATGTTATCTTCCTTCAAGCTAGATCACTTTGAGAAAATTATTCCTATTATTCTATGCCTCATTCTATTAGTACTACTTGTTAATAGAGAGCCTATACTCTGTTTCTGCAATCTACTCTTTACTTCATTTCTCTGTCCCCAGGATGAGACTCAAGGAATCTGTTCTCATCTTCAGTATTTTACTGGATATTAGTTCTTTTGTGCTTTCTATTTTTCATCAAAATCTCAATCATCTTTGCAATTCCATTTTCTTTTTTTTTTTTAATTTTTTTTTTTTTGCTTTTTGAGACAGGGTCTCGCGTTGTAGTTCAGGCTGGCCCTGAGCTCACTATGGTGCCCAGGCAAGCCGCCTTGAACTCAGCAATCCTCCTGTCTCTGCCTCCCGAGTGCTGGGATGACAGGCGTGAGCCACCACGCCTGGCACTGTGGTATGCGGTGTTGATTGTTGGTGGGCGTGTCTCCACGCCCAGCATTATATGTGGTTACCTGGATTGAACTCAGGTCCTTGCGCTTGCGAGGCAGGCGCCGGAACCACTGAGCTAACCCTCCGGCCCCTGCAATTCCATTTTCTAATAAAATAAATTAAATTTCTAGTTGGAAAAAAATGCTGAACATCTCTCAGATTTTTTTTTTTATTTTAGTGAAATGATTTACAGCCTGTTCATTAAAACGTACTTCTTCCCTGGCCTTAGTCATATAATCAGTTTTTCTAGTCTTCTGTTACCTCTGTGATCAGTATTCATTTTTTGTTCATAAATCTGTTAAATTATTTTACTCACAAAGAATCTTTTATACCCCCCTTTTCATTCACTTATCAAATATCTACTCATCTACTATATACAAGTTCCATTCCAGGGAGTTGGAATACATAAGTGAACAAAATTAACTTCTCTGCTTTTATAAAATTTTAGGTAAGATGAGAATGTCACCAGATGAGGTCCAAAGATGTTCCCCAAGAGGAAACAGGAAGCTCAATTAACCCCTCTTCAAACTCTCTACCTTACCCCACCTCCCTGCTGAAGAAAAGGTAGTAGGTTTGTTTATTTCTTTTACCAAAAAAAGAGTATGAGATCACATCAGTGTAAAGCAGAGAAAGGTTTATTAGGCAGAGTTTGATAGTAAGGAAAGATTCCATCTATAGTAATCAGAGAGGAACCCTTTCAAAAGAGGTTCAGACTAACCCACTCATGGAAGCCCAAGGTGAGTTTTTAAAGGATTAGCTGAAAGGAAGTGGGGTCAGAGTCTGTGTGATCATTATCTCAGTTGTAGTTTCTATAGTTCTGGAGGAACCATTTCGACTTAAGGGGCAGTTAGGTTCCCGTATATGACTGCTGCTTCTTGGAAGACCGTTCTCATCATGGGGTGATCTGTCAGGCTTTATTTTTCTTAGAATCCTAGGAGGGAGCAAGTATTCCAGAGTAGGGGCAGGAAAGGAGTGTGGGGAACTAAAAATTGTAGAAACTGATAGTCACATGTCCCTGTAGATCCCAAAAGTAAATTCTGAAAACTAGTTACTTTATATTCAGTACCCTCAGTCTTGAAGGAGAAAGAGATAGACACAATTAATTTAGGGTTAATGCACCTTGTTTTGTCAATTTTTTCCTAAATGATTAGCATATGTATAACCAAAGTTTTAAGATAATAAGGAATAAAAAATGAACATAAAGCTTTGTTCTGCTTAATGGGCACCTGTAGGTCCAACTTCCAGGTTCTTGTAGGAAATCCTTCTTTGTCTGAATTCAATGTGTGAACACACCTAGGAGGTACAAACAAGCCTAGAGAGTAAAGATAGGGAATACAGATATAAATAACCTTGAGTAACTTGATTGTGTCCGGAAATTGCAGTCTTAACATCCAATTTTAACATTACAATGTTCTTTGTCTCTTTTTTGCCTATCTTTATTTCTTTTACCACAGGAGAAAGACAGTTTATTATAATTTGATAAGGAATGTGATTTGTTAGTTTTATGGAAAAAAAGATCTAATTGAGAAAGGCAAAGGGGAAGAAGAGATTTAGGATGATGTAGTGAGCTTCACTGTCTTTTAAAAAGATTCCCAAGACACAGTTCAGTGAAAGATATCTGAACAAATACTTACAGCTGTTAAGAGAAACAGCCGAATGCATATCTAGGGTATGCATGGATATGAGTTGATAAGAGAACAATTAAAGATAGGTATAAAGAAGTGAAGGAAAATCATAATTTTAAAATTATGTTTTTATATAGGCTGCTGCATCAGAACACAAAGTTACTCAAGGTTACAATATTTTCACTCCCAGAATTCTCCTCTCAAAATTCTAAGTTTTAAAAACAAAATCAGTAGATTAGGCACATGGCCTTTCTTCTGTAGAATGGGCCATTGCTTTGTACCTGTAAACTGAGCTCAAGCTTTCTATGAATTCACAAATTCCACAGATTTCTACCCCCCAAACACCATAATATAGCCAGCCTAAGACCACTTATTCCGTGAGTGTCTGTGCCTCCCTCTGATTGTGCTTCTTTCTGCTGGATATACCTTTCTGTGCCTTTCACCGACAAGTGGTTTTTCTTCTCTGTGCTATGAGCCAGCAAGCTTCAAATTCTTCCTATAGTCAGGACAAGTTGAAGTCCCATCCTCTCTTAAGGGAACTTCTGACTTCCAGGCAGAGAGAAGAAACAATGTAAATTTCCTAAGATTGGAACTTTCTACCTTTTTTTTTTTTTTTTTGCTTTTTGAGACAGGGTCTCGCTTTGTAGTTCAGGCTGGCCCTGAGCTCACTATGGAGCCCAGGCAAGGCTTGAACTCAGCAATCCTCTTGTCTCTGCCTCCCGAGTGCTGGGATTACAGGCGTGAGCCACCACGCCCAGCACTGTGTTACGCGGTGTTGATTGTTGGTGGGCCTGTCTCCACACCCAGCATTATATGTGGTCACCGGGGATAGAACTCAGGACCTTGCGCTTGCGAGGCAGGAGCCAGACCACTGAGCTAACCCTCTGGCCCCTCTACCGTGTTTTGTGCAGTTACACAGACCACCTTGTTGTTCCTTGGGATAGTAAAAAAGCCGAGGAAGTCATTCCAAGATTTTCAGTAGGTGAGTGACACAGTCTAATTTCTTGAGAGAAGGTACCTTCCAGGCTCATCTGGAAAAAATGAGAATTCGACTGTGTCACTGGTACAAATTCTCAATATAGTGTGTGATCATGATGTGTATATAATGTATCAATAAAGATTCAAATTTTAAAAAATACAAGAAGTGGGCCAGAGATTCAGCTCACTGGTTCCAGTTCCTGCCTAGCAAGCACAAGGCCCTGAGTTCAATCCCCGTAACCACATAGAATGCTGGGCGTGGTGACTCACACCCACCAGCAATCAATACCACATACCACAGTGCCTGGCGTGGTGGCTCACGCCTGTAATCCCAGCACTCAGGAGGCAGAGACAGGAGGATTGCTGAGTTTGCGGTGGCTTGCCTGGGCTCCATAGTGAGCTCAGGGCCAGCCTGAACTACAAAGCGAGACCCTGTCTCAAAAAAAAAAAAAAAAAGTCATGTATATGACAAATACATATAATGTATTTAGTAAACTTAAAAATGCAAAAAGCAAGTCACTGATCAAATTGAAAAATAAGAACACCTGATGTAAGACTATTATAGTTAACGAAGAGTCAGATTTTTTTTTTTCTGGTCAACAGCAATGGCAGTGAAGTGGATGAGAAGAGGAAAGACCCTGGAAATATTAAACAATAAGGTCAACAATATACACTAACAAATTTGAAAAGGAGTGTAAGCAAAGAAAAATTCAAGGCAGAGTTGGTGGTGCATGCCTATAATCTCAGCACTTTGGGAGGCTGAAGAAAGAGGATTGCAAGTCTCAGTTGAGCTTGGGAAATTTGGTGGCTTACAATCAAAATTTTAAAAGGGGTGAGGGGTATCTGAATATAAACACTCTGGATTTTATCCTTTGTACTGGAAAAGAGAGGAAAGGACAAAGTGAAGGAAGAAATTCATGTATAGGTGGTCAAAACTTAGTCGAGTAAGCGACATTATTGCTAGAGAGAGATATTTATACTGAAAATGTGTATTTGGAATCTTTTGTTTAGGAATATTTCATGCTTCAAGATACTTTCACTGAATCGGTGAAAACAGTGAACAGTAGAAAGCACTGAACTATGGGATATCCCACTGCTAAGTGTTTGAGGAAAAGGGAAATCTTCAGAGGACACTGAGAGTTGAAACATTTGATGTCAGAGGAAAAGCACGGAGTTTGATTTCCCATGGATCAAACAGCAGGGAAAAAACTTGTTAGTGTTTATTTTTGGCCTAAATAAAATAAACCCAACTGGTAAGCATTGGATTTAATAATTGTAGAAATCAAGAAACTGAGGTCCAGAATGTATAACAGGTATTGTGAAGTAGGAAGAAAATCTTCAAAGGAAAAGGGGATTGGGTGGGGGGCAGAGGAGAGCAAAGAAGGGAAAGAAAAAATTTGAAGATAACAAGGAAAAAAAAATGAAAACAAAACATATATTTAGGGAAATGGAGGTGCTGAAGGGAGGACAGGGAAATGGGAAAAATAAGAACACATATCGTGTATGGATACAAATTCTCAGTGAGGAATGTGAAAATAATGATGCATAAAATTTACCAATAAACTCACTTAAAAAATAATTGCAGGAATTTGGGTCATAGTACCAAGGACAGGTTTCATGTAGTGGTGAGGACATGAATTTTATTGAACTCAGATTGGGAGACAATAAAAGACAGGATTGCAAGCTAGAAAATACATTTGAAGGATCATTTAAGTGCTATTTTCCACTCAGCACATATTCACAACTACCAAAGTTACATGCATAACCCTGATTTCTCTGTCTGTAGGGGTTGAACAGTTTCTCAAAAAACCCACCAAATCCAAACAAATTAGACATATCCTCATCTTTCTACTTTTGAAAAGAAGAATTATGAATTCATAGAAATTGACAAGCTTTCTATATCTCTCAAGTGTACATCCAAAAAGTTACAAATGCTGGTGCCAGGGTTGATGTACCAAACATCTACCTAAGATTTCATTAACTTAAATTTTGAATGAAAGTGCAAAGTGCAAATTGGCTGAGGTCTTGAATTTCTGCCCCAAGGACAGTGATGGGATTATGATTTTATAAGGTGAATAAAAAGAAAAAAAAGATAGGATTATGTTTTTGTATTGTTGAATTTTTTATCTAAAGTCAGAGGCCAAACTCAGGACTTTACACTTGTAAGGTAGGTGCAAAGTACTGCGCTACATCCCACCCCTATTGAACATTTCAGTTTGAGGTAGTTAGAACTTTATATGAAAATAAGCTGTTGATATAGAGTAGATAGATACTGTAGTACCTTGGTTCATAAACACTTTTTTTTTGAGACAGTGGCTCGCTTTTGTAGTTCAGGCTGGCTCTGAGCTCACTATGTAGTCCAGGCAAGCCTCGAACTCAGCAATCCTCCTGCTCTGCCTCCCGAGTGCTGGGATTACAGGCGTGAGCCACCACGCCTGGCACTGTGGTATGTGGTATTGATTGCTGGTGGGCATGAGTCTCCATGCCCAGCATTGTATGTGGTACCCGGGAATCAAATTCAGGACCTTGCACTTGCGAGGCAGGCGCCGGCACCACTGACCTCACCCTCCGGCACCACAAACACTTTTACTTGCAAACAATTTTGTTCACAAACAGAAGCATTTGGTTTTTTTTTTTTTTTTTGAGAATTATGCACTGAGTAAGAGACACAACTGTGGCCATCTATCTTTGTCACACACACACACACACACACACACACACAACAATCTTTTCCAAAATCATAGAACAAATTAAGTTCATGAACTGAACTATTCTTAATGATGTGATAGTCTAGAAACAAATTTAGAGAAAGAATGTATAGATTTTGTTTCTAAATTAATATTAAATCCCTAAGAGCTTCAAAACTAGTAGGTAAAATTCAGAGTTTAATTTTCAACATCATATAAAACAATTATATGTAAACAAAATCATAAAAATGGCCTAGAACATCAAAAACAGTAAAATATAGATTTATTATTATTATTATTATTATTATTATTATTATTATTATTATTACTATTTTGAGACAGGGTCTCACTTCATAGTGCAAGCTGGCCATGAGCTCACTTTGTATGCCAGGCAAGCCTCGAACTCAGCAGTCCTCCTGTCTCTGCCTCCCGAGTGTTGGGATTACAGGTGTGAGCCACCATGACCAGCATTGTATGTGGTTATTGAGGATAGAACTCAGGACCTTGTGTTTGCAAGGCAGGCACTGGAACCACTGAGCTAAATCTCTGGCCTGATATTATATTATTTTAAATAGATAAGGAAATTGAATCAGTAGTCAAAAGTCTTCTAACAAGAAAGAACTGTATAATATCATTGCTAAGTTCTAGCAAACTTTAATTTTATTCTATTAATACATATTTGCAATACAGGAAGTTTAGATTTGTCTTAGAGAATAGGTACATGTATTTAATACACCTTGATTCTTTTTTATTCTCCTTCACCTCCCCACCCACTTTCTTTCCTCTGTCTTAGATCCCCCTTCACATTTTCATTATTATTAGCTTATGTTTGTATTCATTATGAATATCTGGTACATGTACATGAGACATCTTAATGCTTTTATTTTTTTACCTCTCTTCTCCTCTGCCCTCATCCTCAGCCCTTTGAACACCTTCCTGTTTGGAAAAGATTTATCTCTGGTTTTCCTTACCAGACCTTTCTTTATACTTTATTTTATTCAAGCCTTACTCAAGTACTAAACTTGTGTGTCTGACTTACTTCATTTAACATTATATTTCTCAGGTATATTCATTTGCCTATGAATGCCTCAAGTTTACCCATATTTGTGGCACAGTGGTATTCTATTGTGTACAAGAACCACATCATTTATTATCTATTCACTGTTGATGAACATTTGCTTTGTTTCTGAGATTTAGCTGTTACAAATTGTGTTGCTGTAAACATGGAGATGTCATGGTGCTTTCAACTCCTTCAGGAAGATACCCAGAAGAGGAATACCTGAGTCAAATAGAACCTTTAATTTTAGGTTTTTGAGGAATCTCCACACTGATTTCTACAGTGGTTTCATTTGTCTACAACCCCGCCAAAAGTCAAGAAAATTATGTTCCCTTTTCTCTATACCCTTGCCAGAATTTTATTGTTTGTTTCCTTGATAATAATCATTCTTTCTGGACTGCGGTTAAATCTCAGCATTGTTTTAATTTTCATTTCTTGAAAGACCAGTGATGTTGAATATTTTTTCATATATTGATTTGACATTTGTACTTTTCATCTGAGAAATGTCTATTCACTTGAGATGTCCATTTTGGAATTGGGTCTTTAAATTTGAATGATCTATTTTTTGAGTTCTTTATAATAGTCTAGATATTAGTCTTTTGTCTGGATAACACCTTGGAAAAAATTTACCCATATTATGGGTTGGCTTCTCCTAGTGTTGGTGGTTTCTTTTGTTGTGCTTTTTAAATAAATGAGATCAGTTGTTGATTTTTTGTGGTATGTCCTATGTGATTGGGGTTTTATTAATAAGGTCTTCAGATATACTAAGGTCTTCTACAGTTCTATTTTATTTTCCAGTATATTTGGTATTTCTTTTTTTAATATTTAGAGCTTTAATCCATTTCAGTTTTAATGTTTGGTAAAAGATATGGGTCTAGTTTTTTTTTTTAAAACATTGAATTTTTATTGGTACATTATATATAAACATGCTCAACATTGAAAATTTGTACCAGTATATAACATGACTTAATTCTCATTTTTTCCAATTCCCTTACCCTCCCTACATCTCCCCACCCCTAAATACATAGGCTTCGTTTCCTTTTTTTGCCATCACATTTTTCTTTCACCTCATTACTTACTCCTAAACCCCATTTCCCTTTGAATATTTACTATTTCACAATATTGATCATGCATTCTACAACTCATTTACTTCTTCAGTTTCTCACAGCAGAGAAAAGATAATGATATTTACACATTTGTGACCTATTTATTTCACTATAAGTATGTCCTTAAGTTAGGTAAATTTGAGTATAAATGACTCACTATTATCATTTTCTATAATGGAGGAGTACTCCATTAAAAAACAAAACAAAACAAAACAAAACAAAACAAAACAAAACAAAACAAAATCTTCTTTATGAAGTCTAGAGTTGATGGGCATTTGGGTTATTTCCAAGATTGAACTATCATGAACTGAGCTGCTATAAACATGGGTGCACATATGTTGCTGTGATACTAATCTTATAATTTTTTGTGTGTATATGCCCAGCAGGGGAATAGTAGGGTCAAATGGGACCTCTAATCCTAGGTTTTTTTGTTTTTGTTTTTGTTTTTTTTTTTTTGAGACAGGTCTCGTTTTGTAGTTCAGGCTGGCTCTGAGTTCACCATGTAGCCCAGGCAAGCCTTGAGCTCAGCAATCCTCCTGTCTCTGCCTCCCGAGTGCTGGGATTATAAGTGTGAGCCACCACGCCTGGCACTGTGCTATGTGGTATTGATGGCTGGTGGGCGTGAGTCTCCACCCCCAGCATTGTATGTAGTTACCGGAGATCGAACTCAGGACCTTGCGCTTGCGAGGCAGGCGCCGGAAACACTGAGCTAACCCTCTGACCCCCTCCAATACTAGATTTTTGAAGAATTTTGATATTGATCTCCATAGAGGTTGTATTAGTCTACATTCTCACCAACAGTGGAGAAGGACTTCTTTTTCTCCACAGCCTCATCAGCATTTGTTGCTGGCTAATTTCAAAATGCAGCTATTTTTTATGCAGTGAGATGAAATCTCAGTGTTGTTTTCATCTACATCTCGCAAATGACCAATGACTTTGAGTATTTGTTCATATGCTTCTTAGCTGGTTTTACATCTTCCTTTGAAGAGTGATTGTTCATTTCAGAGGCGAATTTCTACACTTGATCTTTGCCAAAAGGCCAAGAAGGGATCAGAGGCCAATTTCTGAATGGGGTCTTTAAATGGGGAGGGGTAATTTTTAAGCTCTTAATGTATTCTTTATAGTAGCCCTTTGAGAAACAGCTGGTAAAATTTTTCCCCCATATATTCGGTTGTCTTTTCGCTCTGCTGTTTTTTTTTTCTTTTGCTGTGCAGAAGCTTTTTAATAAGAGGAAATCCCATTTGTTGATTTCTTCTGCTAGTTCTCATGCTATAGCGGTTTTGTTCATAAAGTCTTTTCCTAAGTCACTGTTTCCAAGAGTACTACGTAACCTGTTTTGCAGCAGGTTTACAGTTTCTGTTTTAATATTGAGGTCTCAAATCCACTTTGATTTTAGTTTAGTACATGGTGAAAGAGTTAGATCTAGCTTCAGGTTTTGGCAGGTTAAAGCCCTATTTTTCCAGCAGCATTTGTTAAAGAGTCTATCTTTCTTCCAATGAGGATATTTAACTCTTTTTTCATAATGGCAAAGTTAGCTATTCTGGCACTGTTGCTTAGTCTGTAAGTGAACACGATTGACTCCTTTCTCAAAACTGATGCGGCTTTGGATTTGTTTCTGCATCTTCTAATCTGTTCCTTTGATTGTGGTGTCCTTTTTTGTGTGTGCCAGAACCACTCTATTTTTTTAATCACATTTGCTCTGCAGAAAAATGTCAAGTCAAGAATTGTAATGCTATGAACAAGGGTGTACATCTGTCTTTCCAATGTGAATGACAAGAACGATCCATTTAGGTGCAAATGGAGACACCTGGAGGATATAGTGCTAAGTGAAATCAATAGATCACAGATAGATAATTTCCGGATCTTCTCTTTGGCATGAAGACCTGTAGATGCAAATGAGTTCTAGAAAGTAGGACAGCTTTTATAGAGTGGAATATTTCTATAGGAAACTTGGTGTGGGAATGTGATGAGGGGAAGGAATAAATATGATACAGAAAGAAAATAAAAGAGCATGTATAAAGGGGGGAGGAGGGTGGAGTGGGTATGGATATGGGTAAAAATGAGAATTAACTTTTGTCATATACTGGTATAAACTTCCCAATGTTATATGTGATTTTGAGATGTATATAAATTGTACCAATAAAGAATTCAATTAAAAAAAAAAGAATTGTAATGCTTCCAAACTTGCCTTAGTTGTCTGGAATTACTTTTGCTATTCTAGGTCTCTTCTGGTACTGAATAAATTCTATGAAATTCTTCTCTAATTCTGTGAGATATGGTAATTTTATTTTGCTTGAGATTACATTAAATCTGTATAACAGTTTTGGAAATATAGTCATTTTCACTGTATTGATTCTTTCTACCCATGAAAAAAGAATATCGATTTTCTGATACCCTCTTTGTTCACTTTTCTCAGAGTACTGTAGTTCCTTCCCCTTTGTTGAGTTCATTGTTATATTTTTTTCACTGTAAAAATCTTTCACTTCCTTCATTAGATTAATTTCTAAGTGTTTCATTTTTTGGATATTTATTGTGAAAGATGTTGTTCCTTCAATTTCTTTCTCAGTGAATTTGTAATTTGTGTGCAGGATTTTTAAGTTTATTGATTTTTAAATGTTGACTTTCTATCCAGATGTGCTACTGAATTTCATTGTTAGATCTAGAATAATTCTGATGGGGTTTTGGTGGTTTTCTATGTACAGTATCATATTACCTGCAAGTAATGATAATTTAAATTTATCCTTTCCTATCCTTATTGCCTTTGTTTCTTTCTCTCGTCTAATTACTCTGGCTAATGTTTCTGGAACTATATTAAGAGTGGTGACAGTGGACATCCTTGTTTTATTCCTGAGCACAGAGTAAAAGCTTTCTTCTTTCTTTCCTTCTTTCCTTCTTTCCTTCTTTCCTTCTTTCCTTCTTTCCTTCCTTCCTTCCTTCCTTCCTTCCTTCCTTCCTTCCTTCCTTCCTTCCTTCCTTCCTTCCTTTCTTTCTTTCTTTCTTTCTTTCTTTCTTTCTTTCTTTCTTTCTTTCTTTCTTTCTTTCTTTTGTCTTTCTTTCTTTCTCTGTCCATTTAGTAGGATGTTGGCCATTGGCTTGTCATAGATGGCTTTAATTAGAGTAAGGTAAAGACTATCTGTTCCAATTTTCTACAGGGATTTTTCATGAATGGATGCTGGGTTTTGTGAAATGCCTTTCTGCATGGATTGAGCTGATCTTGTGGTTTTATGCTTGCCTTTGTTAGTATGTTACATTACATTTATTGATTTGTGTATGTTGAACCATCCCTGCATCATTGGGATGAATTCTCCTTGGTCACAGTGTATAATCTTTTTAATGATTTGCTGTATTATGTTTACCAGTATTTTATTGTGGATTTTTCCAATGCTGTTCATCAGGGAGACTGTCCTACAGTTCTCTTTTCTTGTTTGGGTCCTTCTGTGATTTTAGTGTTAACATAATGCTTGCTTCTAGGAATGAGTTTGGGTGAGTTGCTTCATTTCAATTTCTAGAGTTTGAGAAGTATAGCATAAGTTCTTCACATGTCATATAGAATTCTGCAGTGAATCCATGAGGGCCTGGGATTTTCTGTGTTGATGGGTTTTTAATTATATGTTCAATTACACTGACTGATATTGATTCACTTACAATTTTATTTTTTCTTGTTTCCACTTTGGTAATTCATATGTATCTAGGAATATTCCCATTTCATGTGTGTTTAAAATATTATTAAGATACATATTCTCAAAGAAGGTATTGATGATCTTCCGGGTTTCTACAGGACACACTGAGATTTTACCCTTTTCATTCCTAAATGCATGAATTTGAGTCTTTTCTTTTTTAGGGATAAGGCTGACCAAGAATTTATAAATTTTATTTAAATTTTCAAAGAAGCAAGTCTTTGATTTATTGATTCTTCTTGTTTATCACTTTTGTATTAATTTCTGCTCTGAGCTTTTATAAAAATTGAGTTTATTGGTACATTAAATATATAAATTATGATCATATTCAACATTGAGGGTTTGTGGCACTACATGACTTAGTTTGATTTTCATTTTTTCCCATTTCCCTGCCTCTAAATCCTGTAGAAGTTCACAGTAAATAAAATAATGAGGGTAGACAAGTAGATATTAACAAAAAACTAATTCACTTAGCAAACCAAAACCCTGGTAATTATTTAACTAAAATGAAGTAAAATATATCAGTTTTTAAAAATTCCTGTTTATCAACACTCAGGCAAAATTATTAAATTTTGAAAAACTGTTTCTCCCCTTTTTAAAAATTTATTTTCTTGGTGCAGTTTATACATACAATTTGATAACGTTTAACATTGAGAACTTGTATGTGTACATGACATATCTTGATTCTCATTTTTCCCCGGTACCCTGCCTGCCTACAATCCCCATCCCCTATATGCATAACTACATAAGCTTCATTTCTTTTCTCTTTTTACTATCAAGTTTTCTATTATTTATTTATTTATTTTAAAAATTTATTTATTTGTTTGTTTGTTTGTTTATTTATTTTTACTTTCCCCAGCCCACCATTTCCCTAGTTTTCTCCCTCATATGAGCTTTGGACTTGACCTGCTCTTTTTTTTTTTTTTTTCCTAGAAACTTGAAGTTCAATATTAGGTTGTTTGTTTGAACTTGTTCTGGTTTTCTCATATGAGAATTTACTGCTATAAATTTCTCTTGCAGGACTATTTTCAATGCATCCTATAAGTTTTGGTATGTTGTATTGACATTATCCTTTAATTGTAGAAACTAATCTCTTTCTCAATTTTATCTGTGACTTATTGGTTGTTCAGGAGGGTGTTATTTTATATATATATATATATATATATATATATATATATATATATATATATATGTGTGTGTGTGTGTGTGTGTGTGTATGTGTGTGTTTTATATGTTTTATATATATGTTTATATATATTTTATATTTTAAATATATTATTTATATTTAATAAAATAAAACTATTTTAAATATATTATATATATTTTATATATATTATATATATGTTATATATATATATAATATATATATGTTTATGAAACCCTTACTGTTCCCTTTGCCTTTGATATCCAATTTCAGTGTACTATTGTCTAATAATATGTACTGGATAATTTCAGTTCCTTTGTATTTAATAAAAATGTTCTATGTGCTTATATATGGTCTATTTTGGAGTTGTCCCATGTTCAACTGAGAAAATTGTGTCTTCTGGTGTGTGGAAATATTCTGCAGACATCTACTAACTCTTTTTGTTCAAAAATTTGGTTCAAGGGCCGGAGATTTAGCTCAGTGGTTCCGGCGCCTGCCTTGCAAACGCAAGGTTCTGAGTTCAATCCCGGTGACCACATAGAATGCTGGGCGTGGTGACTCACACCCACCAGCAATCAATACCACATACCACAGTGCCTGGCGTGGTGGCTCACACCTGTAATCCCAGCACTCAGGAGGCAGAGACAGGAGGATTGCTGAGTTCGCGGCAGCTTGCCTGGGCTACATAGTGAGTGCAGGTCCGCCTGAACTACAAAGTGAGACCCTGTCTCAAAAAAAAAAAAAAATTGACTCAAAAAGAGGTGAAAGAACTATAATCTGAAAACTACAGGACCCTGAAAAAGAGATAGAAGAGAATATCAGAAAATGGAAAGACATTCCTTGTTTCTGGATAGGGTGAACCAATATCATCAAAATGGCTATACTCCCAAAACAACTATACAGATTCAATGCAGTTCTAACTTAAATTCCAACACCATACTTCACAGAGCTAGATAAAATAATCCACAAATTCATCTGGAGCTGCAAGAGACCTAGAATAGCAAAAGCAATTCTAAGCTACAAGGATAAGACAGGGGTATTACGATCCCCAATTTAAAACTGTACTATAAAAACACTGTGAAAAAAAGTATGGTATTGCATTTCTGAATAACAGAAAGTAACAGACCTGAGGACTAGTGGAATAGATTAGAATATGCAGAAACAGCTCCAAATACACTAAGCCACCTTATCTTTGAAAAAGGAGCCAAACATCTTCAAAAGAGGAAACACAGCCTCTTTAACAAATTGTGCTGGAAAAACTGAGCTTTAACATGCCAAAAACTAAAGCTAGACCTATCTCTTTCACCATGTACTAAGCTGAAATCATAATGTATTAGATACTTAAACATTAAAGCAGAAACAATAAACCTGCTGCAAAACAGGTTAGGTAAAACTCTTGGAGACATTGACTTAGGCAGAGACTTTATGAACAAAACCTCTATAGCATAATAACTAGCAGAAAAAAAAATCAACAAATAGGATTTCATCCTATTAAAAAGCTTCTGCACAGCAAAAGAAACCACCAGCATGGTTAAAAGACAACCAACAGGGCCGGAGGGTTAGCTCAGTGGTTCCAGCGCCTGCCTCGCAAGCGTAAGGTCCTGAGTTCAATTCCCGGTAACCACATATAATGCTGGGCGTGGAGACACGCCCACCAACAATCAACACCGCATACCACAATGCCGGACGTGATGGCTCACGCCTGTAATCCCAGCACTCGGGAGGCAGAGACAGGAGGATTGCTGAGTTCGCGGCGGCTTGCCTGGGCACCATAGTGAGTTTAGGGCCAGCCTGAACTACAAAGCGAGACCCTGTCTCAAAAGCAAAAAAAAAAAAAAAGACAACCAACAATATGGGAAAAAATCTTACTAGCTGTTTGTCAGACAAAGGGCTACTATCTAGAATATGTTAATAACTTAAACAAATCAGTTCCCCCGAGTTTAAAGACCCAGTTAAAAATAGGCTTCTGAAATGAACAGATACTTCTCAGAGGCAGAAGTAAAAGTAGCCAAGGAGCATATAAAGTATTGCTCAACATCACTGGTCATTAAAGAGATGCAGGTGAAAACAGTACTGAGATTTCATCTCACTCCACAAAGAATGACTCCTATTGCAAAATTAGCCAGCAATAAATGCTGGCGAGGCTTCAGAGAGATAGGAGCCCTTCTCCATTGTTGGTGGGATTGTAGACTTGTGGAACCATTGTGGAGATCAGTGTGGAGATTCCAGAAAGCTAGGATTAGAGGTCCAATTTGACCCTGCTATTCCCCTGCTAGGAATATGCTCAAAGAAATTAAAAGAATCAAATCGTAAAGATATATGTGCACCCATGTTCATAGCACCTCAGTTTCTAAGCCCAATCTTGGAAACAACCCAGTTGCCCATCAACTGGAGACTGGATAAAGATGGATTTTTAAAAATTAAATGGAGTATTATTCTGCTATGAAAAACGACAAATTTGAGTCATTTATGCACAAATGGACACACCTTGAGGACACACTAGAAAGTGAAATAGATAGGTCACAGATATGTAAATACCATATATTTTCTCTAGTATGGGAACTTCTAGATGTAAATGAGTTCTAGAATGTGTGATAGGTTTTGCAAAATAGGAAATAGTCAAAGAAAGTATGGTGGGGGAACATAATGAGGGTAAATAATCAACATGATTTCAAAAGAAAAGAAAGCACATGTGTACAGGGGATGGGGGTTGTAGGGTGGGTAGGGACATGGGTATAAATGAGAATTGGCATGTCATATACTGGTACAAATTCCCCAATGTTGAGTATGATTTTGAGCAGTATATAAAATGCACCAATAAATAATTCAATTTAAAAACAAGTTTGGTTCAGTTCTGATATTTCATTGTTGATATTTTGTCTAGTTGATATGTTTGTGACTAAGGGATATTGAAGTCCCCTGATACTGTTGTATTAGTGTTTATCTGAGTTTTTATATCTGTTATTTTTTATATATTTGGTTGTGAAAGTATTGATAGATTATAGATGGATAGATAGATGATAGATAGGTAGATAGATAGATAGATAGATAAATAGATAGATAGATAGATAAATTTGTGATTGTTGTCTCTTTCTTTTGAATTGTTTCCTTTACAGGATGTAATGACATATCTTGTCTCTCTTAATCAGTCTTGGTTTGATGTGCACTTTGTCTGCAAATAGAATAGTTATCCCTGTTTTTTCATGGGTTTTATTTTTGAGATAGGGTCTTGCTTTGTAGTTCAGGCTGGCCCTCAACTTACTATGTAACCCAGGCAAGCCTCAAACTCAGCAATCCTCCTGCCTCTGCCTTCTGAGTGCTGGGATTACAGGCGTGAGCTACCATGCCCGGCTATTTCCAGGTTTTTATTGCATGAAGAAATGGTTTTCATCTTTTGACTTTCAGTATATGATTTTGTCTTGAATATGATGTATTCAGATATGCATACATATATATGTATTATATATACACATATGCACACGCATACACATTTATGCATATGTGCACATATGAATCCATGTACACACATACATGTATATGCCCGTGCATGTCACATATATGTATACATACACACATATATGTTTATATACATGTATATATGTGTACATTGCATATGCCTGTATATGCATACAGATGAATACATGTATATATATATATATATATATATATATATATATATATATATCACAGTGTGTGTGTGTGTGTGTATCATATAGTGTGGGATCCATCCTGGTAGTCTGTTTCTTTTCATTGGTGAGTTGAGTCTGTTAATATTTACATTCATAAATGATGTTTATTGACTTTTCCTTATCATTTTATTGATTTATCTTTTTCTTTTCTCTTTAATTCCTAGCTTTGCCTGGTACATTCATTGTTTTGGGGTTCATGAAACTGTGGCCCTTATTTTCTATTTCTAGCACATCCCTGAAAAGATTTTAGAGTGTTTACCTATTAGTTATAAATTTCCTTAGATGTTATTTAGCTTATTTCTCCACCAATTTTGACAGATATTTTTTGGGGGTACATCAGTCTGGGTTGGAGGTTGTTTTCTTTTAGGGCTTGAAATACTTCACTCCAAGGCTCCTTTCCTTATAATTTGTGTTGGGAAGTCTGCTATGATTCTGATGTCCTTTACTTCATATGTGATTTGTTTCTTTTCTCTAGCATGTTTTAATATTCTTGTGCTGAATTTCTTGAATCTTACTATTATATGTCTTAGTGTGTGTGTGTGTGTGTGTGTGTGTGTGTGTGTGTGTTTATGATGGCCACCCGGAATTCCATATGCCTCACTTATATGTATGTCAAATTCCTTTTTCTTGTTTGTGAAGATTTCTGCTATTACTTCTATGAACAGTATGTGTTTTGTGAGTTGTGCTTTGTTTTTCATTAACTGTGATCCCAATTATGTTATTCTTATGTGCATCATCCAACCACTGCTAGATTGATTTTTCATTACCCCTTGCTATTTTTTAATTGAATTCTTTATTGGTATAATTTATATACATCTCAAAATCACATATAACATTGAGAAATTTGTACCAGTATATGTCACAAGTTAATTCTCATTTTTACCCATATCCCTACCCACTCCCCCCTCCTCCCCCTTTATACATGCTCTATTTTCTTTCTGTATCATATTTATTCCTTCCCCTCATCACATTCTCACACCAAGTTTCCTATAGAAATATTCCACTCTATAAAAGCTGTCCTACTTTCTAGAACTCATTTGCATCTACAGGTGTTCATGCCAAAGAGAAGATCTGGGAAATGTCTATCTGTGATCTATTGATTTCACTTATTAGTATATCCCCCAGGTGTCTCCATTTGTACCTAAATGGATCGATCTTGTCATTCTTTATGACAGAGTAATACCCCATTTTGTAAAAAAAAAAACACACATCTTCTTTATCCACTCTCCAGTTGATGGACATTTGAGTTGTTTCCAAGATTGAGCTATCACGAACTGAGCTGTTATGAACAAGGGTGTACATCTGTCTTTCCAATGTGAGTTTTAAATTCTTTTGGGTATGTTCCTAGCAGGGGTATAGCAGGGTCAAATGGGACCCATAGTCCTAGTTTTCTGAGAAATCTCCACATAGATCTCCACAATGGTTGCACAAGTCTGCAATCCCACCCACAGTGTAGAAGGGTTCCTTTCTCCCCACAGCCATGATAGCATTTATTGTTGGTTGACTTTGTGATCGCAGCCATTCTTTGTGGAGTGAGGTGGAATCTCAATGTTGTTTTCATTTGCATCTCTCGAATGACCAGAGATGTTGAGCATTTCTTCATATGTTTCCTGGCTGCTTTGATTTTTGCCTCTGAGAAGTGTCTGTTCATTTCAGTTGCCCATTTTTGAATTGGGTCTTTAAACTTGGGGAGGCTGATCTGTTTGAGTTCTTTATATATTGTCGATAATAGCCCTTTGTCTGATACACAGCTAGTAAAGATTTTTTCCCATGTTGTTGGTTGTCTTCTAGCAGTGCCAGCGACTTCTTT
>PVIC010035889.1:0-18836 GCA_004025085.1 Thryonomys swinderianus
TTTTTTTTTTTTTTTGCTTTTTGGAGACAGGGTCTTGCTTTGTAGTTCAGGCTGGCCCTGAGCTCACTATGGTGCCCAGGCAAGCCGCCGCGAACTCAGCAATCCTCCTGTCTCTGCCTCCCGAGTGCTGGGATTACAGGCGTGAGCCACCACGTCCAGCATTATATGTGGTAACCGGGGATCGAACTCAGGTCCTTACCCTTGCGAGGCAGGCGCTGGAACCACTGAGCTAACCCTCCGGCCCTAATTTAGTTTCTTATATTAATTGCCACACTAAATATTCATATAGTCCCATTTTAGCAACAGAATAACTAGTACTCAGGGGAATTGGTCACTTCCTTTTAGAGGGATTAAATGACTTCAGGATCATGGTTCTAGGAAGTAATGGAGCTAGGATTCATGACTTTTTTTCACTAGTTCTAAAAACATTGTTTATTCACTATTGTGAGTTTAAGTTGTGAGTTGAGAGGTTAGGCATGGTATTAGATGGGCCCTATATGTTTTAGCTATCCACATGATTCAGCTTCTGTACCGGAGGGGAAAGAAAATGGACTACACCCTGTGTTTTCTCTCCATTTGAAATGTCTGAAGTGGTTTAGTAAGCAGCTAAGTGATCTTAGCTCTTGAGACACATTGGATTCCGTTCCACCCGCATTCTCCACTCAGTTACTCTGCTCATGTTTACAAGGGACACAGAAATATAACAAATACTCTGTCAAATGTTCCTTTCTGAAAGTTAATGAAGGGATATTTGTTAAGCACCTGTTGACTGCCTGTCACACTCTGAGATTACGTATATATTATCTGTAACAATGTTGCAATGTGTAAATTAATATGCATAGTTGGTTCACGAACAAAAAATGGTTTAGCTTAGATGACCTGGTTATGAGTAAGTGAATCTGAGTTTGCAAAGCTCGGCCCTCTGGCTCTAACCTAAACCTCTTCTTACTTCCCCTACCATGTCCCTAAGAATTTTCTGTCTAAACTAAATCACAGTTCAGCTGCCCTTCCATCCTGTCTCTTTCAAGGTTTGTAAGTTTTCACGGGATTTCAAAATAGTTGCACTAGTTGACTAAGTTTACAAAGAAATATGAACTTAATTTTGACAACTTTACTTTCTCATTAGTTTTACAGATTGCTAAATCAGCTGCTGGTTTACTTTGAAATCCTCATATCAGAGGATAATGATCGTTAGTGCAGGGCTCAGACCCACCGACAAAGCAGAAAGATTAATTCATCGGTGTTAATTACCCAAGCGTGGAGGATCCCAGGAGCTCCATCACGCCACTGAAAAGGATGGTTTGATTTGAATAAACAAAGCTCTTTTGGGTGAGTATAAAGAAATTATCAGAAAATTATCACTGCATGATACAGAGATGACACCAACATGGGCACCTGGGGTGACCGTCCAGGTGAACGCACCCCATTCCTGACACACGGCCTTGACTGGGCCTAAGACTGAGCCTCTGGCTCAGGCAATCTCCTCACAGAACTGATGATAAATTTTCTCACCTCACATCAGTTCTGCTTTCACTCTCCATGCAGAGATAGCTTCCTACTTTAGGCACACAACTGTCTACCATCCTCAAATCATTGTGCTAAGCCCTGAAAATATGAAGCTACACAAGGTCTCCGCTCTCAAGAAGTTCACTCTCTAGATGATGGAACAGTATTTACCTGGCTATCATTTTATGAAATAGGAGCATGCTGAAAAAAATTAAAGGCAGTGGAGGCTTCCTAATGCCATAGTAGATCATGAAGCTTCCAGAATGGACGGTGGGAAGAAGGACTCCAGCGTGGAGCTGGACTGGACTGTGAAGAAAGAGGATTAGTGAGCCCCGCGGGGAAAGATGGGAAGAGGGTACAACGCAGAGGAAAGATCCCATGCAGCCAGGAGCTGGGAAGCACGCAGTGGGAGCTGAGAATAGCCATCATGGTCTTAGCTGATACAAGCATTCATTCTGAGGCGGAAAGAGATACAAGAGAAAGGAGCAGGTTGATAGCAAATCATAACGGTGCTTGAACACCCGGCTAAAGGGCCACAGAGTCGTTATATAAACGTGAGGCTTCCACTCGGACCGGGTGTCCCTGCGGTCACCAAGGACGGTCTGAGGGACTGTGGGCAGCTGCTTTCCGCTCACACCGATCAGACCCCCGACTCTTGAGCCAGCATCACAGATTGGGGGGGGGGGAGGCATAATGTTCTCTCCGTTTCAGTTTTCATTTGCACTGAAATGGATGGGCTTTTTACAGACTATCAATAATGCCTGTGCTGGAGGAGCTTTTAATAGGACCCACATTCATCACGCTAAGGTTACTCTTTCCCCGAAAGCACGAGAGCGGTCTGTTGGTAAAATGGAAAAAACCTCGTCCACGAGGCTGCCTGGCTGCCTTTTCTTCCGGGTGGTGCCCGCCGAGAGGAGAGACTGGCAGCAACGAGGAAGAAAGGCTACTAAGGCCTTGGCAAGTTCTGCCTCCCTCTAAGGAGATGGAACAGGAGCAGCTCCTCACGGTTCAGCGCCAGGTTTGCTACACGCAACTGTGTCATTTTCTGTGAATCCTTTTCTCTCGCCAAGCGGAGACTTACTCGTCTTAACGGGAGACTACATGATGGATTCTCAGTCTCCTCCCACAAATGCAAAATCCTGATAACAGATCATATAATACTAAGAGATAAGATAGGGTTTTTTGTTTTTTTTTTTTGAGACAGGGTCTTGCTTTTGTAGTTCAGGCTGGCCCTGAGCTCACTATGGTGCCCAGGAAAGCCTGGAACTCAGCAATCCTCCTGTCTCTGCCTCCCGAGTGTTGGGATGACAGGTGTGAGCTACCACGCCTGGAAAAATAGGTTTTCTTTAAAAAAATAAAAATAAAAAAGCATTAGTTGTTGGAAGTGGGTGACATGATATCACCATCCTGTAGCTCACATAACCACTCCGATGTACTATGTCCCAATTACCTTACCACTCAGTCTGCACTAACCTGTCCATTGCCGTAATGAACTCTGAATCACTCATTTTAATTTCAAAAGCACTGTGTAGATGGACTTTCAGTCCAAACTAAAAGAACACACACACACACACACACACACACACACATACACATGATGTCTGACATGCTTTATTACTAAGATTTTTAATTCTAATCTGTGGGTAATCCACTGGGTGGGGACCATGATGCAGACACATTGCATCAAGCAAGATCAAGATCATACAATAGTGTCATTATGCAACAAACCCATCGGTCCAACCCATTTTCATTCCATCGGCACTTAGAGACTTCCTGGTGAATGCTAGACCCCATGAGAAGGCTTGGAAGCCTTTGGAAGGTAGCAGAACATAACACTTCTTTCCCCAGTGAGACAGTTGGCTGCTTATAGAGGACAGAGCCAGCTGAGCACACACAGAAGACAAAGCATAAAGAAAGCTGGAGTGTTCTACAGGGGTGCCCAAGGATTCAACATGTAAAAGCCACCAAGTGGCAGGGCTGTTCAGGAGCAACTTTAAATGATCTCTGCCTGTCTGTGTGCCTGTCTGTCTTCTCTCTGTCTCTATCCCTTAAGCACCTTAAAGGCGATGTATTAGTTACGTAGCCTGTGACTGCTTTGTCCTGGCAAAATATTTAACATCCAAAACTTAAAATAGGAGAGGATTATTTATCTCATGGCTCCAGAGATTTTAGACTATGGATGGCTGACTTCAAGACTGAAGGACCCAGCTGAGGAAAACTGCTTAACAGAGGGCAGCCAGTAAGCAGAACAAGGGAACAGCACCAGTGAGGACAGGGCAGGAATCAGGCGGAGTTCCCAAGGCTGCATTCCTGTATTTCCATCTTGAACACCTGGAAAGGTGTTTTCGTCATCCCACTTCATCTCAGTTGACAAGCATAATGAACGCTGACAGGCAGCACCAGACATTCACAAAAGTAGATGCTACATGTATGAGTCAGCTTTCCTTGCTGGAACAAAACATCTTGAGACATACAATTAAAAAGCAAAAAAAAAAAATTGATTTTGGCTTGTGATTTCAGAGGTTTCAATCCTTGGTAAGAACTAGTGTTGCTGCCAAAGAAAACTTCTCACTCTCTGCAGCCGGGAAGCAGAGAGCAGGGAAGGGGCTAGAAGGAGGGATTTGGGGAGTGGGGACAAGTTACTCTCCTCTACTAGTGTTAGTAGTGTTCTTGGAGAGTTAGAAATCCAAAGATTAGAAATTACAAATTATCTCCAAGTAGGTTTTATTTCCCAACCCAAGAATTAGAGTGTCCAATTATCATTACTTATTCTTGTAAAAATTTCCTCTGTAGTAATTACTGATTCATAAGAAGCTTTAAAAATATATAGGGAGGTTCTTGTGTACCCTTTACACAGATAACATTTTTCATGCCTGGAAAAGTATCTCGTACTATCTGTTAAGAAGAATTTAATGTGGTTACAAGCCACAGAATTTCTTTACCACAGTATTATATGCTGTCTTTGTATAGATGTGTGTGTGTGCGTGTGTGCGCGTGACCACATGTAGATCCATGTGCTTTTGCCTTATGTGTATTTGATGTAACTATCACCACAAAACCATTCCATCATCAGAAGACTCTATAGTACAACCCCTTTGAACCCTTACGACCCTCCACAATACCTGGTAATAACTGATTGGCTCACCACACCTATAATTTTCTTCAAAAAGGCTACACAAACAGAATCATAATAAATAGAGTCTTTTTAATGATTGGCTTTTTTTTTTTAGCTCACCATGATTCCCCTGAGACATTAATTATGTTTCTGAAAGACTTGACCACTCACTAATCTGAAGGTTCCATGAGGGATGTCCGTGTCTGTCCTGAATCCCAGGCGCTAGCATATCTCCTTCAGCAAACGTACTGCTTCACACCTCACAGGAACCAAACCAAAATGGTTGCCTCAGTAACAGGGAAATGACATCTGATTCTGGATCCCTTTTGTTGGTTGGGATAACTTTGCGTCCAAGTGGCAGAGAGGGAAACATGTTGAAAAAGTGTAAATGACACAGGGATGCTTTTCCCTGTGTATCAAGGAGTCTGGAGGCAGAACCGTCCTAGTGTCCTCAAGTATCAAGGCACATCTAGTCCCTTCCTCCATCCTAGCCCAAGCAAAGCAATCACCGTTTCAGGCATGATGTGCAAATGTTGACATGTAATAATGTGGAAAAATACTTCTTCCTAAATAAAGAATAAGAAACCTGTTTGTAGAAGTTCTCTAGCCGACCTTTCTTTGCATTTTATTGATCAGAATTAAATTTCCTGTGCTTCTCTGAACCAATCAGTAGCTGAAGGAACAGGACCCTGGAGCAAGTTTAAATAAATATAGATCCTGTGAGTCCGGGACCGGGTTTCTTCTCCCTTGGAGAATGGGAAGGACATTTATCTAAGCACATGGTGACCCTAGGAGTAGAGACAAAGAACAGAATGGACATCCGTGGACCATCAGCTGTGACACGGAGGCAGTGTCACAGCACCAAAAGCAAATAGAATCTCCACCTCTGGCTACCATGTTTGTAATCTAAATCCTTAACAAAGCATTTAACCCCTGCAAATATAGCATGTGGGCTTTTTTTATTTCTTTGAAAAACTAAACCCTTTGTTCTAAAAACCACTTATATTTATGAGGTGGGAAAAAAGGTAGAAACTTTTCATCCTATGAAAGGAATACTCTTCTCCCACTCTTCCCAGCCGCTCCATCTAAGTTTCACTGATCGCTTCTAACTCTTCTTCCAGAGGGTGTTTCTATCGCCATAAGGACTAACAAGATGCTCATGAAGTGAAAGCCAAACAAATAGGTGACACACTGCTAATAGAAATTCAGCAGAGGCGAGCAGCCTAGCCAATCCCAGAGGCTTCTGAGGCTGCAATCAGCTTTGCATTTCTACTTCCTAGATCTGATTCTCCCCATGAAGAAAAGAACAATCACTAAGAGAGTCAGCTCTGTCCACAGTGTTCTCCTTACAGCCTTCATTTCAGCCCAGTTGCATTACTTTGGTGCATCCATTTATTGCTGTGGAGTCTAATGTGTATTACTCCTGTCAACATTGAATTTAATTTACTGCAACAGGGCAAAGAGGTTGCTGAAACCAGATTTTAATTCCCAAGCCATTAAAATGTGTTGTTCTTGATAAACAAGATCTTTATTACCTACCAGCACAATATGTGTGCCTACAGAGAAATAGTTCTGCCGAACGTGCTCCTTTGGATAGGCTCTTTATATTTTAAATAATGTTTAGTCTCTTTCTTGTGTATCTACGAATGTTCCACGGAGGTTGGGCTGTGAAAGCTTTTTGTTCTATGATTTTTTTTTTTCAGATGATGAAATAGGAAATCTAACCCCAGCCAGACTACAGAACTCTGTTACACTCCTGCTGGGATCTTCTCACCAGCGGATTCTGGCCAAAGACACAGTGTTGACATTTTTTTTATCAGGGCAGACACCCGAGACAGTGGGGATTTCTTTGTCATCAAAATGAAAATAGATTTCTTTGGAATTTAAAAAATGTCAAAGAACATTTGTTGTCATAGTAATGCATACTTGTCCGGAATTCTTGATAGCAGATGTTATGCATTGTGATTTCTTTATCATAGATTCTTCCAAGGTCTGCATCATCCTTTCTCCACTTGTTACAGGGGTGTGTGTGTGTGTGTGTGTGTGTGTGTGTGTGTGTGTGTTGTTACATTGTTAAGCACCTATTTCCTGACCTGCATTTCTATGTGCAGGTAATTGTAGAATAAGTTTCGGGGCTAAATTATTGCTGGCTCCATAGGCCCTCGGTGTTTGGTCACTCTATGGTCCTGAAAGAGGCTTCCTTTCAGGGTCACTCCCTTCCTCCTAGTACCAGTTACAGCCTCTTGTTTCCTTATTCTCAAAGGATATTTTTTGGTTCCTTCCAGGACAAGGAAGAATTTTTGCAGAAATCCGCATCATTTTTCCAGGTAGACTGTGTGTGGCACACACTACTAACACAATGCACTACCGTAATGTGCGCAGGTCCGGCATGCTTTGAAATGTTCTCTGGGTTTCCTCATTGACCTAAAAGACTAGTAAAGAGATACATTTTTTTAATTGGAGTTGAGGGTGTTCTCAGCGATGGAGCATTTTCCTAGTGTTCTGTGAGGCCCTGGGTTCCATCCCCAGTGCTGCAAGTAAAGGATTTTCATTTAATCGTCAGACTCTTGCTTTTATGTTGCTTTAACCTATCTTTGGTCTTACACGTTTGTTTTTGTGTTCCACGGTCCTTTTGGGTTACATTTTGCCTTCTCCTTCTTCTTGTAACTTAAAAGTCTTTAATTAAAATTGGAGGTTTTTCAGCACCAACCTTTTAATACCTTAACTGGAAAATAACACATCTAAATTCTATGATCTAACTTACCAACTTCAGTGCGTGCCCTAAAAAAAAAAAAGGACGTAATTATACCTAATGTCTCCTATTCGGTATGTATTCTTTTACTTGATTTTGATTCACTATAATATTTGGCATTATTAAATTTTATTATGTCACATTTCCTCCTATAAATTATTTATAAGATTTATTTTTCTATAACGAACGATTAGCATGGTTGTCCATCAATGCCTTTAAGAGTACAATCCAAATTTTAGAATGAGACAGGAGGTTTTGTTCCTCTTTGCTTACTCATAGACTCTTGACTCTCAAGAGTCTCCTCTCTCTCTTTCTCTCAAAAGTCACATGTTCTCAAAAAAATACTATCTCTGATGCACTATGACTTAAACTGGGATTGAAATATATTTTTTTTCTCTTTCTTTTTCCAAGGAATCTTGAGGGATTGCAGGGTGTTGAAAGAACAATTCTACTCTTGGATTTTTTTCCTAAATTGACATCACAATCAGAGGAAGTTTTAGCCATGAAATCCAGCTAGAGTCTCACTTTGCTCAGAAAAAAACCCAACATTGTAAAGAATACTGAACATCACCTCCTGTCAAAAGTCCAGGGCTATTTAAATCAGCAGGAAGAGAAAGAAAGGAAACTCTGTTAGGTTTGGCTCAAAAATCAAATCTCAAAAAAGAGAAGAATTATATGTCTACTACTTCGGTTTGATAAAACTCCTATTACTGGAAGCTTTGGGAAATTCATGTGCTGCTTTTCTGTGTCTGTGTCAATCAGTCCTTTTACCAGGTTATAAATCAGTTTATCTATTTTTCTATCAGGTGAATTCTTCACTGAATTCCTTCTCCACTGATGTTCTTTTAGGTGTGAATTCAGTAATATTTGGGTTTTTTTCTTGTTTTCATTTTCCCCGCACATAAATATTCCCTTTCCGTGGTAGATATTTATCAGATTGTTCCTGTGCTGTGGAGACAGATGACTCTGGTGGTGTTTTCTGTATGTCCCAGAAGAGCAGCAGTGAGTAGAAAGTGTTCAGGGAAAAGTACTGGGACATTTGTAGAGTGGGTTATATCGACCAGCATCACGAGTCTTCTCTTTTCATGGGCATCACTGGCCTCCTCGAAAAGCATTTTGGCTGATTTCAGTGTTACTCTAAGAGTCTCATCTTCCCAGATCCTTACCCAGAAAAAAAAAAAAGAGAGAAGATATTAAATTATCCAAATAGAATAAAAGCAGATTTCTTTCAATGTAACTTACAGTCGTTTGCTATAATACTGGCAAAAAAAAATAGTTTGTTGCAATGTGGTTGATAGAGTAGGGGATAATTTAAGCCCCCTCTCAGCTGAACTCAAAGGAAGAGAAATACACGAAACTCACAGACACAGATTTCAAGTATCTGGAACTTCTGCAGGGTGCCGTGTGTTAAGGTCTCACCCACTACTTCTAGTCTTAAAACTCTCCGTGGGACTCCAGACAGCCTCCTTCCAGCCCTTCACAATCACTCGTGCACTGTAGTACTCGACATGTCCAGCTCTGTAACAAACCTCAAGTCTTCTCGTGGCAAATGCTATAATTGTTACAGTAGTTATGTATTTCTTACCCACCTACCATGTGCAAAACTGTGCTAGTGTTTTCATTAGCTTGGTATTTTTGTGTGTAATGTGTCACACGTGGCATTTTGGGGTGCTGTACTTGGACTCCATTCTCCCCTCAGCCCGGTACTTTTTACTATGTGACTTTGGGACAGCACAGTCATTTGAGAGATGTCCGTATCCTTTTAGATGAGACCTAAGTGCACGTGATCTCACCCCGGCTGTCTTTGATAATACTGGTTAAGGTGGTGCCCCTCGGGTGTCTGTCTTTCCATACTCTATCCAGAAGAAGAAATAAAAGTGAAGAAAACTTAAATTCCACTCCCTAGAGGGAAAAATATGAAGGCTTTTAGGCATGTATTCAAAATCACCACAGTAATTAATACATATTTTGGTAGAGATACTTTGAGGCTATCTATGCAAATGTCTATGTCCCCTTCAAGCTTTCACACTAATTTTTATAAGCACCAATGGCTGTAGCCTGTAGCAATTATTACTGCTATGTTCTAATGTTGATTTCCATTTTCTCTCATTTTTGTATATTTATTCATCAGAATGTTTCCATAAAGAAAATTTGTCCCTCTCCTCCAGTTGCTTACCCATTTGATCATTTATTTATATCGGTATGAACTTACGGCTATTTATGAAACAACGTGGAGGGCACATTATTTCTGTGATTTTCCTTCCCCACATCCAAAAGCAAGAAAAAACTATCTGAGAATCCCAAATTGGGGGACCACTTCTCCAAAGACACCCAGATTCTGGCACATAAGGTAAGACCAAGAGGCATCACCAACTGGAGAAGCGGTCCCCCATTTGGCCCCATTTTTTCTTGCTTTTGGAGAGATCTGTTTTTGCCCTCTTGGCATTCCTAGATTTTTGTGACCCTAACCCTAGTTATCTTTGTATTCAAGATAAAATAAATACAGAAGCGTTTTCAATGCCATCCTCCAACAAACAGGTACTTGAGAGCCATTTCTTTATGAAAGCACAGCCAAGTGACCTACGGTGACGTCACAGCTCTAAGGTCAGTGAATTCATTGATCATCACTATGCTTCTCTGCCATGACCTTGTGAAGTATTAAGGACAAACCAGGGAACTTCCGTGTGCATCGATTCCTGTATTCTTGTACCCATATGTTAATGTTTCTGAAATCACGGTACAGTGCATCTTATAGCCAATGTGCAGATTTTATGTGCACATATTAATATTTCCTTTTCTCCCTAAAATGCTGTGGTGTTTTGAAAATAACGGTAAGGATGATTATCAGTGGCACCACCAGATTTGAGAGAACAGTGTGTGTCGTCCTCATTCTCCTAAACCTCATCAGCATCACTTTGTTCCTAAGAAGGTTGTCCATGAGTGATAATACTCACCACCCTATCCTCCTCCCATTTTGGAACTCTGGAACTCTCTGTAGTAACTTTCTTTATTTCCTTCATTCTACATACAGTAAGAATTCTAGCTTTATTTGTAACTAAAATAGTAGACCTTGATGTCACACTTTCAGATACATGAAAATGCCCTTTCCTGCCAGGAGCAAACCTAGAGTTACTGCTTAGAGCTCTGTATGGGGAGATCTGAGTGACCATGGTTTATTAATCAGCTTTCTCATTACTGAAACACAACACCTAACACCCATAGTTTAAAGGAGGAGAAGTTTAATTTGCCCATAGTTTCAGTGTGGGATTCCCTGGTTCCAAGGAGGAGGCATCATGATGAAGGGTGTGACAAAGACAGCGAAGCTGCTTAGGCCCTGGCTTCCATGGCCTACCCAGACTTACCTAACAATATGCTTACCAGTCCTGGAGTGGATCCCAACACGATCAAGTTGAAACTCCATCCCAACCCCCACAATGGTCATGGTCAAGAGTACAAGTCTTAGACCAAGGGACAGAGTTTTAATCCCCACTGCTTTCCTGACCAGCTCTGTGACGTTCAGCCAGTTACGTAGCTTCTTAGAATCTCACTATCCTCATTCATAAAATGAAGGTATTAATACCAACATGTCTTCTCTTTGTTAGGACTTTATAAGAAATAAATATGAAATGGCCAGCCAGTGCCTGGTGAACTGTGGCTTGTAGCTGAATGCATATAGATACAAAAACACTGATAAAGGCAAATTTTAAATAATGTGAAAGTTAAATTTGGAAACAGGTGTTGTAAAGAAGCTCAAAATTATTTAAATTCCTCAACAAAGTGAAACAAACCAAAAAATTCATTGTATAAATACTGATCACTGGTGATTTGAAATGTAAGTGAATCAGCTTATGTTTGTCATGTTAAATTATGTGGATTATATGGAAAACATTGATGGAACGGCTTTGAGATAAATACAAATGTCCTGAAAACAATTTCATGAGGATTTAGAAAATGGTTTAGAAAATGGTTTTCCATGTACTAACATTCTTTCCCTTGGATTATAATTCAAGCACAAAGATGATTACTCACCAGGAGGAAATTACTGTCTAAAATAATAATGATATTAACTGTTGCTATTATATTGAACAGTAATAGTAATATGACTAGCTGTATTAGGAACTTGTTATATGCCAGAGGAAAGAATGGGCTAGGACCAGCTGTACCTCCCAAAGCTGTGCTTCCATGACCTACCCAGACTCACCTAGTAGTATGCTCACCAGTCCTGGAGTGGATCCCAACACCATCAAGTTGGGGTTATATTTTTGCAATCATTCATTTAATCATTGAACTCTGGCAGATATTATCATTCTCCTTTTAAACATAAGGAAACAGAGAAATGGAGAAGCTGGAAAGTACAATAGGGAGAGTAACACCTAGAAATATATTTCGGGATCCACACTGAAGCTACTCATATTCAAGGAGAATTTTTTTTGCTAGGCCCTTGGTATGTATGAGAAATGTCTCTTGATAGTTCTATACATGACATGATATATTACAGTTCAGTGGTGTTGAAACAGTAGAGCTAGAAGGTCAAGTGTCAGAAATAGGCATTTTAGAATCCAAAATTAAGAAAGGGAAGAAAACAGAAAATTTCCCTTTTTTGGACCAGAAAAGAGACACCCAGATGAGTTTATCGTCAGTAATGAGATAATGACATCATGTGACGGACTGGTCATGAGTAACATTTATGACAGTAGTCGTAAATGAATGTGAGCATATTGACTCACTTTTCCAGGCCCCTGATAGAAAGCCACATACAAAATATGAAAGAGAGGTGTCAGGTCAAATTTCCTAGTCAGTCTCACAAATTGCACAATTTCTAGTACTTCTGGCAACAATCACCTCTTTTTTTTGCTGACTTAAAGTTTATGACAGGGGCCAGTTTACCCAGAGGGACTCTCATTGGGAACCAGCCATACTAATCATACTAATCCATAGAAGGAATTTGTGGAATAGATAGAAACAAGTATGAAAGTTATTAGTCTGCTCCCAGTCTTGAGCTTTTTATTTCTTCTGCTTTTCAATCCCTCGCTTAAGAGTTGGTGATAACAATACCTGTCTTTAATATTAGTAGGATAGTTAAATAAAGGTATACCTGTAAAGCACCTACTATCAGATGCATAGTAGATAACAAATAAATATTGTTGTTCATGTTGCTCTAATTGGGTCTACTGCTATTACAAAGCAAGGGGTACCTATTTGCTTGAAGTCGAAGCACTAGTCAACTGGTTAGTCATGACTCTGTTTCATGAAACTGTGTCCTGGACCAACCCGAGTTTACTCTTGACATCTCTTAAAGAGACCACATCTTTACTATTGTATCTGTACTGACCAAACAAGAACCATAAGCATCATGTGGTACAGTTGGTTGCAGATATTAGTGGAGGTTTGTAAGTCCTGGTGGGTAGGTGATACGGTTACGGAAGAGAAACAAAACTATAATGCATCCTCTGGGTTGAATTGGAAATGGCTGCCTTCTGTTTACCCACAATTTTAAAGGTGCAGCAATGAATAGAGAAATGAGAATGCTATTTGTCTGTTTATGTATTTCCTAATTCTAGCCATGGATAAGAGATTAAAAACAATGATGAGTCAATAGCCATGAATAAAATCAGCAGCAAAACTGAATTTTTTTCTCTAAACAAAAATAGAATGCACTGATGAAGTAGATGATTCCAAGACTACAGCAGAAGACATGATAAAACCAAACTACCAGTTTGCATCAGAAATCATGGAGTTGTTAAAAAAAATAAAGAGAATTGTTCCTCTGTAGTCCTATCTACAGGTTGAGGCTGGAAGATCAGTTGAGTCCAGAAGTCGGGGGGTAAACTTGGCACCAGAGTGAGCCCTCAGGAAAGCAAAAGAACCAAGACATGATAACGTGAAGGTCAGATTGAAGGGCTCCCACTGAGGTAAAAGAACATGATCTGACTTTGAACGACAATAACGGATTTTGACCAATGTAATAAAATGTCATATTATCATTTGTAATTATGTGAATAAACTGGAAGTTTGATATAGTATATGATACTTACATAATTTTAAAATACTTCTTTGACAAATGACTCATTGATGACAAACTGAAAAAGATTAAACGTCCATCAGTGTAACCTTCAACCTTATCCAACTGAGCAAACTGAACAATGATAATCATGAGACAAATCTAAACTGCGCACCACTTGATAGGGGATCATGAACGTCTTGTGGAACAGGCATTTCTGTAATGCTCCTGCCAAGATCCATGAATGAAAATGAGACAGAGTAGAACATGATTAGAGACCAGAGACATGACCACCAAAGCTAATGCCTGGTTCTGAACAGACTCCTTTGTCCTTAGGCAAGGGCCTGTCCCAGCCTTGGGAGTGGTTACGTAACAGTTTTAATCTCCTCACCCTGGTAGTTGGGCGGATTTTATGTAAGAGAATGATGAGGGTGTATAAATGTAATCCAAAAGTATTTGAGAGTAGTGACGGCAGATTGGCAATTGATTCTATTTTCATTCAGAGAAAATGAAGCTCTTTGTACCAGAAACCTAGATTTTCTGTACAAGTATAATTATTTCAACGTTTTTATAAACATGACAGTACATGTATTTTAAAAATCAGTGGTACTCTTTCAAAGGGCTGACTCTTTGTATCGTTTAATTTAACGTGTCAATTTTGGTAGGTCACAGTACCCACATATTTCATCAAATGTTTTTGTAGATGTTTCTATTCAAGTATGTTTTAGAAGAAATTACTCAAATCAATAAACTTCCACTAAAGTAGAAAACTACACACGTGTGAGCAGGTCTTGTCTAATCAACCTCAACTACCCTCTCCCTTCACATATACACGGAACAGCAAAGAATTCTTCTATACTCTATTAATTCTTTTTCCCTGGAAAACCAAAAACAATACCATTGACTAATATTCTGCAATTTTCTACATTAATATTACTGTGTAAGAATTCATGCTCCATGTTGAATCAACTTTAAACTATTCAGGAGAAGATAGGAAACTGAATTTTTTTTTTTTTTTTGAGACAGGGTCTCGCTTTGTAGTTCAGGCTGGCCCTGAGCTCACTATGGAGCCCAGGCAAGCCCTGAACTCACAGCAATCCTCCTGCCTCTGCCTCCCAAGTGCTAGAATTATAGGCGTAAGCCACCACGCCCAGCACTGTGGTATGTGGTATTGATGGCTGGTGGGCGTGAGTCTCCATACCCAGCATTGTATGTGGTTACCGGGATTGAACTCAGGGCCTTGTGCTTGCGAGGCAGGAGCCAGAACCACTGAGCTAAATCTCCAGCCTGGAAACTGAATTATCTCATACATTAAATATTGATTCAAGTTCTTCTAAACCATTGTGAGACTCGAGCTCAACCCGTCTCTGTGCCCAGTGTAGCACTTGGGAAGCCAGTTGTTAAGCTCTGCTCTCTGGCTCTCATGCAAAAGCAGCTTTACTATTCTTGGGTGCTACCATCACTGGGTGGTTGAAGCAAAATCAGGGACCAGGATCCAGACTCCAGACTCACACCATTGCTTTAGCCTGAGCAGCTCTCTGTTGTGTGTGTCCTCGATTAGTTTTCTACATGAGACCCCCTATAATAGAAGGGCTTCTACGCTGAATTTTTAAGAGATTGGAAAATTGCTGCACTGGAGAACCAGCAGCAAACTCTTTTAAAGTGGCAAAGCATCAGCACAGATATGTTCTAAACTCTCCTCTTGCCCAAGATCTACTTTACAACCTCGGTTTCCACTCTGTCCCATGAAATCCAGTGGCCCCAGAGCAGGGCCACCTCCCGTAGCATTAAAAGAGCCTCGTAAGTGCGTTCAGGACGTTTCTCTACTGGGAAGGCTGAAGTCCCGTTGTTTTTATCCCCTGAGAGCAAATGAAAAACAAAAATCAGTGAATATTTATTGGAAATCTCAATTAGGCAACAGGACCTCGCATCTTTTTTCGTCTTTCTCTTTTGATTGCTTCTCCACGATCCTTGTCTTGCATTCCACTAGCTACCAGTGGGATCCTTTTCATTCTCTGGGCTTGTGTGGAAAAGTGATGCACAAGACTCTAAACAGCTGAGGCTGAAGTTTACTTGGTGTAGAGGAGGTTTGAGGACATGAGCTAAAAAGAAAAAAAAGTGAGACAGTTTCTATATAGAGAGAGGGGAAAGGCAAGGCTGAAGGAGGAAGTGTACCCAGAAAGTAGGGGTGTAACATGTTGCAGCCACGTGACAGTTCATGAGAGGATGGCAGCGGGCCTGCGATCTGGGATGGGTTCTGGGAAAACGTAAGCAAGGGGAGAGGCCCGTGGTCTTGGCTCCGTCACTGGACAGATCCAGGCGTGGTCGATGTTATTTTATCACAGCCCAGACCAGCACGGTCTGGGCCTCCGCCGTTGGAAGGCCGCTTCTCTGACTCGGGCCGACGCTAAGCATGAACAAAACGATAGGAAACACACAGCAGCTCCGAGGATGATCGTTCTTACATCTAGGTGGAGCCGCTTACTGTTGTTCAGCAAGTCTCATTTGCCAGGGAATCTGAGAGGCTACGCCTTCTGCCTCACTGGTGCCTGTCCCCTGACCCACGTGTGGAAAGGCCCAGTCTCTGCTCTGCGCTAAGTGCTAGAATTCGCCTGTTATTTTGCATTTAAATACAACCAGTGGTTTTCGAACCGTGCACACCCAGGCTTTCCAGCCTGTCTTCAGCTCTCTTCTCCCTTTACCTCCTGACCTTGGGGCCTGCGAACCACTTCTAGACCCTCGTAAGCAGTGAGCTAAAAACAAATCTGAAAATCTACTCTGCAAGCCCAGCTACGCAAGAAAGGTCTCTCTGCTGTGTTCCCTTCAAATCAGATGAAGTCTAACTTTACATGTTACTGGTTTTGAGACCAAATTCAAATTCAGTCTTCATGTGAGTCTCTCCACCTCTCTCCCTAAAATGTTATGGTGAGCACAACGTTCCGAGAGGTGTCCCCACCGACCTCTGTGGTGGGGTGGCCTCTGTGCCCACCATCCGAGTTCTCGCTTGTGGACCTTTAGCTTTCCTGCAGCGCCCTTTCCACACCCATCCAAGCTTAGCTCCTCCACCTCTAGGCCCCTGTTCTCACCGCTCCAGTCTGAGGGAGACTGTTTTCAGATGACATCTTGCAGCACTCAAAACACCAAAATCTTCAGATGAGTTAATGGCTGACTGCTTGATTGAATGACCCTCTTAGAAACATAAAGGACATATGGTGGGATTAAGGAAACAGGATATTAAACACATTAATTCTACGATGAAGTACTGTATACTTATTTTACATCCATGAGCCATACTTTATTCTCTTTCTGGTAATGAGTCTTTCTCCTTTCAGACCCAACTCAGTGCATCTCTTCAGAAAATCCTTCCTGGTTTTCTTTCTCCCTACCAGAATTTATAGCTCCCTCTTCTGGCTTCCATGCTTTTTATACTACTGTTTACTTTAGTCTTATCCACCAGTTCTGTGCTTTTACTCCTCATATATCCCTGCACTGTCCTACATATTGTTAGTGCCGGAAAATTATATGCTATTATCATCCATCTTTAGTATATTCCCTGGAAAATGATGAATGTTCAACAAACACGAGAGAAATTTATTTTGATGATGATGGGGGTGTGGGCAAAACGTAATCTAAAGATGTAGATGCGATTTGCTAATCCTTCTGATGCACGTTACATCGGACTCACTGCCTAAGAGACAGCCATAAAACCCTTGCCAGGACGGGCCTGGATCCAGAATAATATAGTTTCTTCTGAAATGGCAGAGTGGCATCCAGGTAGAGAGTAACTTTTCATTCTTGTGAAAAATATCTTTATTAAACACTTTATATTAGAAGGTCATCTTTAGTTGGCTTCCTCCAGTGGAGACACTGATACTTGTATGGAAATTATTTGTTAAGTTCCCAGTCAAACTAGTAAGTGAATAAGGAAAACCCAAAAGGAATGAAAAAATAGCAAAAAAAAAAAAAAAAAAAAAAAGAGGGGGCATAATTTCAAGCAACACTTCCAAAACTTAAATGCAGCCTGACCCTAGAACTCCTGGCAGAGAAGTGCTGCATCCTCTTCATTGTGGCCTGAGGCAAAGGTGACAGTAGTTAAGGCTCATCGTACCTTTGGGCTAAAGACCACCTTTGAAAATGAGTAGGAAGGGGAGAGAAATTTGTAGAAACTTCACTTTTATTATTTAAGAGGCAAAGTAAATCCAGTGGCCCAGGGGTGACCATCAAGGAGGAGGCACCAGCACAGATCATTCAAAGAAAAAGACCAGAGAAGTCGAGAGAGGGACTAAAATATGTAGAAGAAATCACCTTGGGGAAAGCTTTGGAAGTGTCTGTGGACACTGGTTCACCTCTGAACTACAGAGCTGGGACCAGAGAGGGTAGAGTCAGGCAGCCAATCCAAGTGTTTTCTACACATGACAAGTTGTGTGGGTGCCGTGCAAATATAATCATGAGGCATCATAAACCATTCATGTTTTCATACATTCAGATTTTGTGCAAAATTAAGAAACATGGGATGTTGCTGAAGACAGTTATATTGGAGATAGGGACCGTTTAGAATCCAGAAAACACAAGAATCCTATCATTGGGAATAATATCATCTAATCTATAAAATTATTACAAGGATCAAATGCATGTCTTAGTAACTTATGAAAAATACTCATTTAAACATAAATCCTTGGTATGGGATAAATGATGGAGGGCTTTATTTTGCTTGCTGTTTATTTACACATGGTGACCAGCACTTGCGGGCAGTGATGGCCAATGTCTTGCTAAATGAATGAGCTAATGAATGCACTTATTAGCAGAAAAGACATCCACTGATTTACCCCAAATACTTAATAAGTACAAGTCACAGTCAGGTACAGCAGAAAATTCAAAATTCAATAAAACTGCCCACATCCTGTGGAGCGGAGTCTAATAAGATAAAAAGAGTCATAGCTTTGAGACCTGTTGCAATGACACAGTTAGAGAAGAAATATTTACCAACTTCAGGACATATGATAGAAGCAACAGGAAACAGGAGAGAAAGAGGATAAAGCCTGGAGCTCAGACACAACTGAATGGAATGAAGAAATTTCCACTGGACGTAAGGAAGGAGTTGCCTGGCCTTCGATCTTTGACAATATTTGAGTTACTGCTCTGTAACAGCCGGGAGAAAACAGACCCCAGGCCTGTTTCCAAAGCATTTTCATTCCAAAGACAGGGGCCACCACAAAGAGGAGTTCAACCGGGCCGGAGGGTTAGCTCAGTGGTTCCGGCGCCAGCCTCGCAAGCGCAAGGTCCTGAGTTCGATCCCCGGTAACCACATATAATGCTGGGCGTGGAGACACGCCCACCAGCAATCAACACCGCATACCACAATGCCGGACGTGGTGGCTCACGCCTGTCATCCCAGCACTCGGGAGGCAGAGACAGGAGGATTGCTGAGTTCGCGGCGGCTTGCCTGGGCACCATAGTGAGCT
>PVIC010035890.1:0-18846 GCA_004025085.1 Thryonomys swinderianus
GGGCACGCGCCACCACTCCAGCTGGAAGCGAGAGTTTGAAGGGCCGGTGGACGGTGAGGAAGGCCGGGGTCCGGGCCCCGCTGTGGCCCCTCCGCTAGTGCTCTCTCCCCCACGGTGGCTGCGGGGTCGCTGGAAGCTGTAGCCTCAGCGAGACCCCCGCCGTCTGACTGGGCTGACAGCCGCCTCCCCACGCTCTCGGCCTGCCTGCAGCACCACGGGCCAGCACGCTCCGCGCCGTTCTGAGAGGCCGGGCTCCTGCGGCTGCCTCGCCCGCCCTGGCTCCTGCCCTGCCTCAGCCTGGCTCGCAGCAAGCCGGAGTTAGGGCTGCGATCGATCCCAGCACCTTGGGCTGCATCCACGGCCTCTCCAGCTCGGCACAGGGGACAGGACCCAACAGGAGCAGGGCTGGGCGGAGCTCAGAGGTATGGTCAGCCCTGGCCAGGGGAGAAGGCGGCCCGGAGCTGGCCCCAGACCAGAGTTTGCCTCCTGGCCGCCCTGCATTTTGGATGCAGCAGAGACCGGGTCTGTCTGTGGGGAGGCCGGGCAGGGGCTGGCACGGCCCAGAGAGATCGCGCTTACCGCCTGCCCTAGAGAGCCCGGCGTGCGAGGGGAGAGCAGAGGGTCCGACGCAGGACCCTGAGCTGACCTCTGTGCCCAACTGCGCCACCCAGCAGTCCTGGCTCTGTGCCCCTTTCTGGGCATCTGCTTCTGTACCCACACAGGCAATTTTCATCGGTGGGCCCGGCCTCTGGGGGGCATGAGGGCCACTCAATGGGCTTTTGTTTCTGGTGGTCGTCCTGGGGATTGAACCTCGGTCTTCTCTCTGAGCTGAAACCTCCGTTCTAGCTTCTTAGCTGCTCATTTGTGGTCTTCCTGCCTCAGCCTCCCACAGTGCGAGAATTCCTGGTGTGCACCAAGCCCAGGTTCACTAGGTCTGTGTTTAAAAGACAAGGCAGAATGGAGGGGCCCGGAGATGCTGAAGGCCCACAGCAGAGTCAGGTCAAATCCGGTTTCCTTTTTTTTTTTGAGACAGGGTCTTGCTTTGTAGTCCAGGCTGGCCCTGAGCTCACTATGGAGCCCAGGCAAGCCGCCGCGAACTCAGCAATCCTCCTGTCTCTGCCTCCCGAGTGCTGGGATTGCAGCGTGAGCCACCACGCCCGGCACTGTGGTATGTGGTATTGATGGCTGGTGGGCGTGAGTCACCACGCCCAGCATTCTGTGTGGATATCGATCGAACTCAGGACCTTGTGCTTGCGAGGCAGGTACCGGAACCACTGAGCTATATCTCTGGCCCTCAAATCTGCTTTCTTGACGTTTCTGTTTGAATTGCGTGGCACCTGCATATGCACCCCCCATGCACTAAGGGTTTTCGGGGTACACTGGGCCACAATGCAGGATAGATCTATTCCTATGGGCCCGATGCAAAAGTCTGAAAGGTGTAGTATTTAGGTTCAGAAATGCTGGGTGCTGTGCAGGAGTCGGGAGCCCCGGGCTGCACACACAGGGTGGTCCTGGCTGTGGCCTCTCTGGGGACTTGGGGAGCTGCTAGGGGGTTTGGGGTCCCTGATCACTCCTCAAGCTGTTTTTGAACTGTGCAGCTGCAGAACAGCGGCCAAGGGGACGCGGAGCCGCCAGCAGTGGAGCAGCGGCAGGTGATGCCAGGGACAGGTGGCAGAGACAGGACTCGAACAAGATCGCTCGCTGGGGAGGCGGCTGTGGGGACTGCGGGCTCCCAGCCCCTCTGCAAGCGGCGCCCCCACCTCGGCTGGGGTGCAGGTGCTGCTGCCCAAGTACCTTCTCCCCTGAGGACCATGGCCCCAGGATGTCACAGGCCGGTTGCCATGGAGACGTCAGTAATGAGCAGGCCCAGGGTGAAATCACAGGCTGTGCTCAGCCCAGCTGGGACCAGGCCACGTCACCACCAGGAGCCGCTGGAAAAACACAGTTTCACTTGGGTGGGGGCTGGGGACGGCCCGAGGGGACCACTAGCTCCTGCCTTTGTGGTGTCCCCCATTCCCAAGGGCCGTGGAGGACACCCCCTTTCTGCCCAAGTCCACAACCTCCTTGCTGACCTCAAGGTCAAGGCCCCTTGGGCCAAGCCGCCCGCTTCCTCTGGCCGCAGGAGTGACAGGTTCCGCTCGACACAGCAACAGGAGGGGCGTCTGGGTCCCCAGGGAGAGGCTGTCACCGGATGTGCCTTCAGCCAGAACTTCCCGTCTGCCTGGGGCGCCTCCTCCTTCCTCCTGAGCACCGCCCCGAACCCCTCTCACCGCGAAGCTCCCGCCAGGCCCCCCGCGCCCCTCATCCGCCTCAGTGCCCCCAGCCGCTCTTCTTCAGGGCTCTCAGGCCCCCGGCGGTCGCTGCGGCTGCCCGGTGTCCCCCGGCGTCCCCCAGGGCTCCGGCCAGCCCGGCGCCGGGGACCTGGGACACCAGCCGCACGCCCCGTCCTCCTCCACGCCCCTGGCACCTGCGGCCCCGCAGCCCCCACTGCCCAGCTCTGGCAGCCACGCTCTGTCCTGGGCTCTGGGGAGAGCAGGGCCCTCGCCGCTCCCCTTCGCCCTGCCCTGCTCCAAGCCCCAGTTCCTGCCAGGCCCGGGCTGTGGCCCGATGGCTGGACCCGGGCCTCTGCCTCTCCCCGTCCGAGGGCGGTCACTGAGCGGGAGGCTGCACGCCGCACGGCAGCTGCTCTGCCCCGGCCTCAGTTTCTCTTTCTGGACAGGGGCAGACCCCAGCCAGCCGACCCTCTCGTCCGGTCTCTCCTAGAGGGAGTCCGTCGGGCAGACCCCTCCACAGGACCTCCCTCGGGCCGGGGTGACGGCCTCATCCTCGGGCGGCTCAGCTCTGAGGGTGCCCTCGCTCTCCACCCACAACAGGGGCCTCCCACAGCCCGCTCCTCACAGGGGCCCGTCCAGCCTCCCTGCACACCCCCCCACCTCCCCTCCCCCAGGCAGCCTGCCTAGACTGACCTCTACCGTATCAGGTGACAGGGTCATGGCGGCCCTCTGGGGCCCGGGGTGACCTTCAGTGATGTGGGGCTGCTGTTTGTGGGGTTCTTTATTCCTGGTACTGGGGCGGGACTCAGGACTGTGCACTTACCAAGCAGATAGCGTGCCACTGACCTAATCCCTGGTGCTCAGAACAGACATTTTTATGTCCACTTTAGTGACAGGGGAACTGAGGCTCAAAGAGTTAAAATCACTTGTGCAGGGTGATCAGCTAGTAAGAGGCAAAGATGGGATTCAAATCTATGCCATTCTAGCTGGGGATGTTGGTGCACACCTGTAATCCCAGCTACTTAGTAGGCTGAGGCAGGAGGATCACAAATTCAAGGCTGACCCGGGCCATTTAGCAAGATCTTGTCTTTGAATAAAAAAAAGCAGGGCTGTAGCTGAATGCAAAGGCCCTGAAATTTGATCTCCAGCACCACAAAAGGGGTGAGTGTGAAGCTGGGGTGTAACTCAGTGGAAGAGCACTTGCCTAGCATGCGCAAGGCCCTAGGTTCAATCCTCAGTGCCACCAGAACTAAGAAAAGAGGAGGGGCTCCTCGCTCAGCGCTGAGGTCACACAGACCTGGATTCGAATCCGCCTCTCCAGGCCCCGGCTGAGGGACCTGAGCCCCCCAGGATTGACGGAGAGCCAACTGGGTCGGCGAGCAAAGCTCAGGCTGGCTCAGCATTAGGGCCCAACAAATGGTAGTTTAAAAATAGATACTGAACACAAAACAGCTCCGGAAGCAGCGTTTGTGGGCCTCACCTGGTCCCTGTCACTTCGCTGCTGTCCCCACTCCCTCTCCAGGAGGCAGGACGGGCTGAGGTCAGCTGTGAGCCCGGAGGCCTAAAGACACGGTCGCCCGGAGGAAGTGCGTGCTCTCGGGGCAGCTCGGTGGCAGCACAGACCGTGCCGGTGCCTCGAGGGACACAAGCGCGGCCCACAACACGTCCCCTTCAGGGGTGAGGACGCTGCCCTCAGGGGCACGGGCCCTGAGCTGTGCCACGGGCTAAGCACCCCGCGGCCACACAGCTGCTGCGCACTGCTCTGGGGAGCCAGTGTGGCCCGAGCCTGGGGTGTGGGGCGTAGGACTGGGCGGCCCCAGCTCCGGGCTTGGGTGGGCACTGGATAGAGCTCAGGGTCTGGGTCCTCAGGCTGGGCCCAGGACTGCCCGCCCAGCAGCCATTATTAGCAGCACAGGTGTGATGCCCAGGTGCGCTCGGGAGCCCAAGAAATCCTGCACTCAAGGAGCGGCGTGGTGTGGGGCACACGAGGCATCCACACGCCCCAGGGTGGCCTGAGGCCGAGCTGTGCCTCGTCCTAGCGTGGGGCCCTGCCCGCCCCGGTCCCTCCACCGCAGAGCCCAGCCAGCCCTGTGCCGCACGCTCGCAGACCCGCGCCAGCTGACCAGCACAGCCGGTGTTTGTGACGGCCGGAGGGCAGCGGCCTCCATTCAGGGTTCAGCCAGTTTCTGGTCGAAGGGTCGTCTTCCGCCTGGGCAGGTCTCAAACCTCCCTCCACCTCCATCCAACATGCCTCCTTCGTGTTAGGTCCAGTAGCCTCTTGCGCTCACCACAGGACACAGCAGGAGTCCACAGCGGAAACCAGCAGCCAGAGGGAGGTGGAGAGAGTGTGTCCTGGCCAGGGTGACCTCAGACAGCCTGGCAGAGGTAGCAGCAGGTGGGGGGCAGAGGACTTGGGCACAGAGTGACCTTGCCAAGTTCTCCTCCTCTCTGGGCTCTGTCCTGTGCTCTGTGGCCCTCAGCTCACAGGCCAGTCCCCGGGACCGGGCCCCCCTGCCACAGTATTACCACGTGATGCAGAAGGGACGTGGTCGCCGAGGAAGTGCCCCCAACACCTGGAGCTGCTCCCACTGGACTCTGCCGGGAGCCCTGGGGGCTCTGGGCCCCCTGGAACCTGACCCCTAAAGAACCTTCCACACTGCACTCTGAGGGCTGCCTCCCCTCCCGGCAGCGGCAGGCACTAGGGAGGCACCCCGTTAACATCGGCTTGGCCAACAGCTAGGTAGCTAATGTTTGGTCCCCACCCCGGACATCGCCCAGGGACGGGGAGCCACTTTCCTAGTGTCCCGTGAGCCAGTGAGTAAAGCCCCAGAGTCTGAATAAGCTACCGGGGTGACAGGTGTGGCGCCAGCCCCCCAAGACCTTGCGATCAGGTCAGTGGGTCGGGCTGGGGCCGATGGCGGTGGCACCCCCGGCCCCACCTCCCGGCCCGCTGCGGGGTCCAGCGTGTGTGGGGCAGCGAGGCCGGCCCAAGCTTCCCGCGTGTCTCGGGGTGGGCTGGGAGACCACCCCCCCCAGCCTCTGTGCGGACCCCGGGCGCGCGGCTCACTGCAGCTCCCCGCAGCACCCTGGGGACGGTCAAGGGTGCCGGGTCACAGAGCAGAGCAGGGGTCACTGCGAGCCTCGGCTGCCCTCCGCCCTCCCCAGTCCCGGCCGCGGTGGGCAGGCGCGGGTAGGGTGGGCGCAGAGGGCCCTTCTCTATAGCCGGAGCGCCCCCCTTCGCGCCTCCCGCCAGCGGGCTCGGGCCTGGACACGCGCACGGAAGCAGGGAAGGGCGGGGGCCATAAGGTGGTGTTTTGGGGTGCGGAGGGTCTAGCTGGTCTCCCGCGCCCCTCTCGGGCAGGCGCCGGGGAGAAGGGAGCCCCGCCCGGGACCCGCGCCCCGGCCGACCCGGTCCCGCCCGCGCCCCGGCCGGCGCCCTCACCTCGCGACACGCAGGAGCCCATCGCCGTCCCGGGCCGCGGGTCCGCGCCTGGGCTGCGCCGGGCCGGGCGCTCATGTCTCGGCGGCCGGGCTTCGCGGCGCGGGCGACGGACGAGCAGGGCCCGCGGCTCGGGCTGCGCGCTCTCGGCCGGCTCGGCTCGCGCCCGGGTCTTCCCCGCCGCCGCCTCCTGCTCCGCCGCTCCGGGGCGGGTGACCGCGCGGGGCGGGGGCGGGGGGGCGGGTGCTCGGGCGGGAGGGGTGGGGGAGGGAGGGGAGGGAGGGCCCCGCCCCCGCCCCCGCCCGGTGCCCACCGCCCCGCGCCCTTGTCAGCCCTGGACGGCACCCGGCAGGGGACACGGCGGGGCGGGGCGGGTTGTCTGTCGCTCAGGCCTCGGGCACCGACCGGAGGCTGAAGGTCAGGGAAGGCGGCAGGGTAGGGAGATTTCAGGCCTTGGGGTCTAAAGTAAATACTAATTTAACAAGAACAAGGAGCAGGCCGAGAGCTGCGCGCAGGGCAGAGGCGCCGCGGAGGCTGCAGCATCAAGCCTGCCTGCTGGGGCCGCGCCCCGACCTGGGCTCCCGTCTTGGGGCGCCGGTCGGGTGGGGGCGAGGGAGGAAGGCCCTGCTGCGCGCAGGGGGAGGGCCCTGAGGGAGAAGGCAGGCGACGGGCTCCGGCGGGACTGAAGGGGTCGGGCCGCCGCTCAGGGTTCATCTAGGGCGTGGTAAACTGAGGCACAAACTTTTTGTCTCCACCCTGGTGGTCCCCAGGGGCGCAGCGGTGCCTCCATCCAGTCACACTCACACTGGGCCGTGCACGCGCACGCTCCTCCACGTGGACGCCCCCGTCCCGGGCTCACACCCCACAGGCTCCTGTCAGCTGCAGGTAGAGAGCATCACCTGCTGAAGGTGCTGTCAGGACTAAGGAAATGATACGGGCAGAAACGACGGACTGGGAGATACTGAGGGCAGAGGGGTCCGCCCTCGGTCTCACGGGTCTGCATGGACTGCAGGTAAAACCCCCAGAACCAAAGCATGTGTCTGTACTGTGTATACACAGACCTTTTCCTTGTCTCTTTCCTCCACTTTGGAAGCACCGGGGAGTGAGCCCACCGCCTTTGCACTGAGCGGCCCCGGCCCTTCTGTTTAGTTTTTATTTTAAAATGGGGTTTCATATTGCCAAGTTGCCCAGGCTGGACTCACACTTGTAGTCATCCTGCCTCAGCTTCCCGGAGTGCTGGGGTTACAGATGTGCACCACCACACCTGGAATTTCCTTCTTTTCTCCCTGCAAAATACAGGTAACAACGTCTGTAGCATTTACCTAGAGGTGATTTGACGTCTGCAGGACACAGGTGATAAGCGAACACATGCTATTTTAGGGCCTGGAATGTCTGAAGATTATGGTATCTTTGGCTGATGGGGGTTTTGGAACTAATTCCCCATGAGCTCCAAGGAGGGACCGTAGTAGTTTGTTTTTGTTTTGTTTGGGACAGGATCTTACTACGTAGCTCAGGCTGTCCTTGAACTCACTAGGTAGCCCAGGTTGGCCTCAAACTCGTGGCAATCCTCCTGCCTCTGCCTCCCGAGTGCTGGGATGACAGGGGTGGGCCACCACATCTGGCTCAAGGGGGACTGTAAGGTGACAGCAATACAAGTCTGATGCGCCGTTGCCTCGCCCGCCTTCCTAACCCCAGGGGAGGTGGGAGACCCCACTTAACCCCCAGGAGGGGCCTGCTGTGTGCCAGGGAGACCTGAAGCTCCCGTCTCTGCTGCACCGGGTGCTGCTGCTCAGAGCTCTGCCCTCCAAGCCTGGCATGCTGAGGTGGCTCTGCAGGGACCGGCTGCGTCCTCAGTCCTGGCGCGAGCGGCTGGCCGGACTCGGAGGAAGGGCTCTGACTCACCGTGACGCAGGACACTCCGTCATGGCTGCTGACGCTTCCGGCTGGCAGCCTGACAGCTCTGGGCACAGGGCAGAGGGGCCCCTGCAGAGACACCGGCGGCTCGCGGGAGGGGCTGGGGCCTCTCTGCGTCCTCTGAAGGTTGAGATAGGAACAGGGCCGCTGGGTCGCCAGGTCAGGGTATAGCTTTGGTGGCTGGGTGCTTGTGCCAGGCCCTCTGGTGCCTCCAGCCTCAGCCTCTGCGGGTCCTCGGAGAGGCCAGAGCTTTGCCAAGGTCAATGGCAAACAGCCAGCAATGGCAGAGTGAGGACTAGAACTCAAGCCTCTGGCTGTCAGCACAACCCTGGCACCAGCCCAGCCTGCGCCCTGCCGGGAAGGGCACCCCCCTTGCGCGTCCACGCGCCCTCCCTGTCCTTGGGTTCTCCGGAGTGGACGGTGTCCAGACAGCTCCAGGACGCATGGCTGTCCTCGCGGGGCAGCTGCCCTGTCCCAGCTCACCCCGTCTGCCCTGTGACCTTGTGCTGCCCTCCCCAGTGCCCGCCTGCTGTGCCCCCACTTGGCCTCCCATTCTCCTGCCATGTCCTGGGCACCCTGGCAGCGTCTCTCCTGCAGGCTGCCCCACTTGTTCTGTTCGTGCGTGGTCACTCAGGAGCTGCGTGCCAGCCCTGCTCTGGGCACCGGAGTGTGGCCAGACCCTGCGCGGCCGGTTGGAGAAAGATTCATGGAGTCCGCCGGGGCTGCGAAGGTCAGGTGGGGCCAGCGCATCCGAGGTCCTGGCAGGGACCCTTCTGGGCAACCGCGGTGAGCGTGGCCGGGGTCCGAGCCGAGCGCTAGGGCCGCAGACGGCCTCCAGGGCGTGACCCCGGCGTGAGCTTCGAGGCGGCTGTCGGCAGCGGAGGCGGCAGAGGTGCTCCGGGCAGGAAGGTCTGGGGGCAGCGCCGCCTCCGGGCACCCAGGGCACCGGTGTGTCCCTTTCTCGGGCTTCCGCTTCCCTGGGAGGGGGAGGCTGAGCCGAGAGCAGCGGGGAGCCGGCGAGCAGAGCCGGGCTGGGACTCTGCCTGGAATGAAGTGTAGCAGGCGCTTGGTGTGTGTTCACCGGATGCAAGAGAACAGGGCTCGTCCGAGGCCCCCATCTGGGCCGCGTCCCGCCAGGGCTGGTTCGAGCTGGCCTCCGCACGGCGGACCCTCGCGGAGCCCGGACAGGTGGCACGTGGGCGAGGAGGGCACAGGCACCCAGGCTCCCTGAGAGCCACGGTCGGAAGCGCTAGGGGCCCTGGAGGGCGCAAGCAGAGCTGCCACCGGCCCTGCATGGGGGACATCGCGGAGCATGAGGAGGCCCGAGCCTGCCGCAGGGCGAGCGGGACTTGGAGGGGGGAGGGAGGGGGGTGAGCAGAAGCTGGGCGGCGGGGCCCACAGAGGAGACGGCGTCGGAGCAGCCGGCACCTTCCCGTCTGCGGAGCGCGCAGCCCTCGGTCACGCTCTGTTTCTCTGGCTCTGCGCAGCTGCCAGGGTCAGAGCTGGGGCCTCGCCAGGAATCCGAGCGAGAAGGCCCAGGCGGACCTCAGAGTATGGCCACGCTCAGCCGGACCTGTGGGTCACACTGTCACCTGCCCCACCTCCCCGCTGGACCGGGCAGGGAGGGAGGGAGACAGGGAAGTCCTCCACCCGACGGGGAGGCAGACGGGGCGCCGGGGGGAACGGAGACGCCTTCCTGTGCTGGGCCCGGGGAGCCTCTGCCTGTCTGCGGTCGCTTCCGGGGTCGTCTCCAGGGGCTCGGCCCAGCACCCGGCCCTCCTCGGGCCCCCGGGGTGGTGTCCGGCTCCCAAGGCTCAGGTTCCCTGCGGGTGGGAAGAAGCCCCTGCTAGAAACCGGCAAGACACGGGCGCCCCAGCCGACTGCATGTCATGCCGTTAGTGGCCACAAGGGGGCACCCCGAGACGGTGCATCCTTCACTGCCTTGTCTCCTGCCCTCCGCTAATTGACCCAGAAAGTACCATGCTGGCGACTCAGAGCTGGCCCGGGCTCAGACCGCACAGGCCACGCCCTTCACAAGAGCCGACAGACCCCGTGCGGAGCTCTCCGTGGGGCGACGTCTCCCCAGGACAGTACTCGGCTCTCAGCCCCACGGTGGCATCTTCCCCGTGTGCCTCACTCTTCCAATATTTATAATACTCATGTATTTCACAAACACCAATACACTTGCCTCGCTGGCTTTCTCTGCCTGGAAGGAAGCCTTTCCTGACTGGCACCGTCTCCTGGACTCCACAGTGCCAGGTCCTGACTCCCACCACACAGATGTTAGGAGCACAGCTGGGACTCGAACCCCTGCAGCCCCTGGGACTCCGTGCTCCAATCCAGAGGGATCAGGTTCTAAGTGCTATTTCTGGAAACCAGGCCCTGCGCCTGGGCCCCAGCAGCCAGCGGCCGGAGCCGTGGGGGAACCTGGGGCACTTTGGAACATACCTCCTCACAAGCCCAAGTGCGGGCTGGGCCTTCCAGCTGGAGTGCGTCAGCCCTCCGCGGACGCGAGTATCACGGGCCTCGGTGGGAAGAAGGGGCGGGAGGGCAAGTTCCCTCGGGGAGACGTGAGGAGGACGTTGCGCCAGACGAGACAGAGGACGCCGGCCTGAGGCCAGCCCTGCACAAGCTGTGAACTGTCCCCACGAGTCACTCCACAAACATCAGTCCTTCCCAAGAGGTATTTCCTGTCTCTCACCCTCATCCACGCTTTACAGTGGGGGCTGCAGGTGTTCGCTGCCAACAACACCTGAGCTGCCGTGGTGATGAAAGCCAGTGTCTGTTTGTAAACCGTGGCCCACAGCTTGTTCTTGTAAATAAAGTTTTATTTAAACACATCTGTGTTCCTCTGTTTGCCTGTTGTCTGTGGCTGCTCTGCGCTACAGCTGTGGAGCTGTGGTTCTTATGAGAAAGGTTTGCCAGTGCCTACTTCCCAGTCCTGCAGAGGGGAACAAAGGAGTTAACAAACCATGAGCTGTGCCAGCCCAGGTGCCCAGGGTCAGGGCCGAGGCCTGGGGGAGGCTCAGGAAGTGCGGCCGCTTCCGGTCACTTCCACCCTCGGTACCTGAGCGTGCCAGCCAGGCAGGACGGGGCACACGGTAGCCGCCCTGGTGATGGTTGCGCCGCGGCAGGAGTCCCCTCTGGGCCGGATGCTCAGGGTGGCCGCTTCGTCACCTCCCCGCCTGCCCCACGGCCGGCGCAAGCATTTCCCAGGCCCCGGCCTCCGCGCCCTCTTGGTTGTCCAGCGCGCGTCTCCCGGGAGGCGGGCAGAGGCGGGAGCTCCCCTGCTCGCCAGCCTGGTGGGTTGGCCTGGACTTGCTCCTCTCTCTGTAGGCCTTGATGTCGTGGGAAAGCCCCGGGGGGGCTCGGACCCCAGGGTGCTAGTCCGGACTCACTCGGGAACCTGCCCCCTCCAAGCTCCCCTGTGCCCGAGAGGGGCAGATGTACGGGGCTTAGACCTGCAGGCCGCACGCCGGGGCTCGCCTAACCCCTGTGCAGGCCTTCGTTGGCCTCTGTAAAATGGGGAGATGAATGCTGGGCCCTCCCACACTCCCGGGGCTGGTCCCAGGCCAGCGAGATCAGAGATGGAAAGCTCTTTGAGCTCGGTGGAAGAAAGGAGCTCTATAAACCTGGGTTATTAGGGGGCCCTAGGAGCGAAGCGTGGGCCCTCAGCCCAGAGGCGCGGCCGCGCCTGGTGTGGCCAGCAGAGGGCGCTGCGTGGAAGCCGGGTGGATCCGGAGCTGGAATCCACTAGGCCCACACGTCCCCAGGCCGAGCCGCCCGCCAAGGCCTCGGTGCGGAGCCCAGGCCCCGAGGAGAGCGAAGGGCATCCGAGATGTCCCAGTGCAGTGCTGGGTGGGCAGGTGGAATCAAGGCCGTGTCTCTCAGGCCTGCTGCCTGGGGTCCGATGCTGGTTCGGTCACCCGTGGGCAGGGTGCCCCTCCTCTGGGCTCCGGGTTCCTCACCTGTAAACTAAGAGTGATCCTCCTCCCTCGCAGAGCATTGTGAGGACCAAATGAGCGCTTCCTGGGGACACTTCCCGGAACAGGGCCTGGCCACGCAAACCCTCCATGTCTGTACCATGGCCTCTTGTTGGTCAAAGTGGGGCAGTGGAGCTGGTTATGGTGGTGCACGCTTAAGATCTCAGCACTCAGGGAGGCTGAGGCAGGAGGATTTCAAAGTCAAGCCCAGCCTGGGCAACTTAGTGAGACCGTCTCAGAATAAACACAACACAAAGGGGTGGGGATGTGTAGCCAAGATTTCAATTCCTAATACTGTACCCAAAAAATGCAATAGCGGAAACTACAAGGGGGTTCGAGCCTCTTTGGGAGTGTGTGGTAGGGACAGGGCCAAGCGCAGGCTGCATGAGACAAGGGAGATCGGGAGGAGAGGTTCGGGGGAGGCAGGCACAAGCTGAGGAGGGCTTGGCCCAGAGGCTCAGCGCGCCTGTCCGGCGCCTCGGTCCTCTGCAGGCCTCTCCGGGCCTCAGTCTCCCCTCTGTAGATTGGTTGGCAGCCCCTGTGTGACAGGGCTGCGAAGGGTCCCGGCACGGCCCAGCTCAGGAGGGGCATGGACGCAGCGCCCTCGGCCCCACGGAGGGGCTGGAGCCGGCTCTGCCCCCACAGCCACGCGGCCTTTTGTGCAGAAAACCGTGAAGAGAAGAAGCCCCGAAGCAAACGGAGCCCAGGGTCTCCCGGCCCCGCCCCGCCCCGCCGGCCCTCTCCACCTTCCCAGCCCCACAGCAGGGGCGCCAGGCTGCGGGGAAGCACCTCCCACAGGGGCTGCGCGGAGCGGGCGTGCCAGAGCGGGGCTCCTCCGCGGCTGGTGGGCGACGGGGTCCCGCTCTGCCCGACCCTGAACCCCAGGGACGGTGACCCAGGATGTTTCCCTCCCGGAAGAGGCCTCAGCAGGGCTCTAATGGAGATGAGGACATCAGAAGTGCAGGGGCCTGGTGCGGCGGCTCACGCCTGCCGTCCGCACGCTCAGAGGCTGGGGCAGGAGAATCACGGCTGCACAGAGAGTCCTGTCCAGCCCGGGCCGCACAGTGAGACAGTGTCTCAAAAAAAAGGGGTGCAGGGGACACAGGGGCCAAGTGTGGGACGCACTGGGGGTGCCATGACAGTTCCAGTCCAAATCAAGGTCCCAGCGGGGCCTCTGCATTACCTCGGCCGGACAAAGTCCAGCAGTGGGACAGCGAGGGGGGAGCAGGAGAGGGAGCCCCCCGAGGCTCCCCGAGGCCCTGTCCCTCTGGGGCCAGCCGCTCCGGGGACCCTCCAGGGCCTGGCTGGCGGAGGGCGGTCACGGCTCAGCCGGTGCGGGGTGACACCACTGGGGACCGCTCCCTGGGGCGCAGTGGGGGGCGGTTCCCCGTGTGTGCCTGGAGACGCCCCCTCCGGCCGAGGATCCTGCCCAGCTTTGGTCAGAGGGCGCTGTCCAAACCGGCACCAGTGCGGGCGAGGGCCCGGGGTGGTGGCAGCAGGGGTGGACTGAGGGGCCTCGGTGCCCTGCCTGGGGCTGTCCGCTGGTGCCCAGTGCCCGCCTGGCCAGCTCCCCCTGCGTGGCCTGAAGTCCCTGGCTCCCTCTCCGCCCCTTGCCCCGCCGCCCTCTCTGCTTCTCTGGCTGGGAGCAAGGTGAAGACAGAAGAGGCGGACATGCTGGCCACGCAGGGCGGGTCCTCGGTGGACAAGGCTGTGAAGCCGCCCGTCTGTCCCACCCGCAGGCAGCGGAGAGGCCGTGGGCTTGCCCAGCTCACACTCGACGCTCAGGAAAAGTTCGCGGCCACTGTCACTGGCGGGCGACCTCTCGTGACCTTGTCTCGCCCCCTCACTTCTCAAGCGGGAAGCCTAAGCTCAGAGAGGGTGTGGGCCTGTGTGGGTCACACAGCGCAGAGGCTCCACCGCGCCCCGGGTGGGTCCGTGGGGCTGCCCATTGTGCGCTCCCCGGCAGGAAACCGCTGCGCTCAGCAGCCCGACCGGAGAAGAGGAACAGGTTCGGCTACGTGACTGGCAGGCCATGGGGGCCTTGCCAGCCCTGTGCCTGGAAAACAGCCTGGCGGGTGGGCAGCGGGCGGAGGCCTCCCGGCCGGAGAAGGGAAGTGGCCGAGGGGCGGCTTCCTCAGGGCTGGGAGGAAGCCTCGCGGTCCGCACCCCAAACCTGCCTTTGAGGGGGCGGCTGGCAAGGCCCTGGCACTCACGGCCCTGGTGATCCGCACAGGGATGGCAAGCGGGGGAGGGAGGCTCGCAGGGCCCAGGCGAAGGGCCAAGCCTGCGGGGAGCACCCCGCCAGGGGACAGGGCACAGGCAGAGCCCTCTCCAGGCTCACAGGCTGGGCCCGGCCGGCAGGAGAAGGCCCCGAGGCCCGGGACGACCCTGAGCGCCAGACCCACCAGAGGCCGGGGGAGCCTTGGGAGGCTGTCGCCCAGGGCCGAGGGCCCAGGCGAGGTGCTGGAGGAGACCAGGCTGGAGGCCGGGGGCCAGAGGGAAGTGGGTAAGACCCAGGTGCCACAGGAGGCACGGGTGGGCACAGGCAGGGTCCTGGGAGGAGGGAAGGGGGAGGAAGGCTTAATGGAGCCTGGTGGGTGATGCAGGAAGACAGGGGACAGGAAGGGTGAGAGTGGCAGAAGTGGATACCTGCACTGTCAGAACTGTGGGAGGCTGAGGCAGGAGGGTTTAGGGTTCTCAAGTTTTGTCAAGTTTGCCTTGAGAAACAACTAAGTGTGTCTCAAAATAAAAAAGTGGCTTAGGATGAAGTTTGGTGTTAAAAGTCACAATACTGAGGGGGGGGGAGACCCTGCCCCTCCCCAGATACTCAGCACTACCCAGAACTAAACGGCCTGGGCAGAGGACGCCCAGAGCCGGGCAGTGTGGCAAGGATTCAGGGAGCAGCTCAAAACCAAGGACTGGATGGCCGAGGGGCAGCAAGGAAGCTGGTGTCTCATGGGACAGGGCTGGCGGTCCAGGGCAGCCCCGGGAGCTGGGCAGGGTGGGCACTGGGCAGAGCCTGAGCTGGGGACCAGGACACCAGCGTTTGCATGTCCTTGGGGGCTTCTGATCTGCACTGTGACCCATTGCTCAGGGAAGTGAAACTCGGGAAGGTAGCCAGGAGAGAGTCCCTGCCCAGCAGTGGGAACGGCCCGGACGAGCTGTGAGCTTGGCCTCAGGCCCTGCGCAGCCTGGGACTTGGGCCTCCGTTGTCCACGCCACAGAGGGGAGGACGGGCCACAGCTGGACAGCCCCGACTCGTCCTGGGGGCTTCCTCAGGCCCAGAAGCCCCGCTCCCTCGTCCGTGAACAGGCTTTCGTGGTCCCTGCCCCAGAGGCGAGGCGCCAGGGCCGCAGGACCCTGGGCGGGCGTGTGGTGCTTATGAAGAGCCCCGTACATGGGCCTCTGGTGGGCACTGGAGTCTCGCACCAGCCCTGAGAGTCAGATCACTCTCCTTGCTGTGCAGAATGGAGACGGCGGCTCAGAGTGGTCCAGAGACGGGCTTGTGGCCCTGCAATTCTAGCCCAGGCCTGGCTTCTTCGAGACGGTGGCTGGCGGGGTGAGGGCTGTAGGGCCCACCGGCCCACTGCTTGGTTTGAGGGGCGCCTGGCACCATCCTCCCAGGTCTCCCAGCCTCTCTCCCTCTGCTCGCCCCGGGGAGTCAGAGCAGCTCCCAGAAAGCACCCCATTTGCTGTCGGCCACCCCTGGGCTGGCAGATGGCATCCACACTCAGAGTGCCCCATCGCTGCCCACTGACGGGGGTAGCACCCACCAGCCTGCTCTGAGCCCACCCTCTCTGGCCCAGTGGGTGCCCTAGCGCCCTGCCAGCCGGGTCTGGGTGGGAGCCGCAGTCCCACCCCTCAGCAGGGCTGCCGGGGTCCAGGGCCGTGGGGCCAGAGTTGTCCTCCAGTGCTGCCCCTTCTGGTGCCCAGTAGGGCTGCCTCTTGAGTGCCACCAGGAGCCAGGCAGAAGCCAGCCAGCCCGTTCGCACACCTGGCCAGGTGCGCGGGCGATGGAGCCAGGAGCCAGCTCATCGCTGGGGTGTAAACAGCAGCCCAGCGGGAAGCTGGCAGCCGCCTCCTCCACCCGCTCCCAGCCCCCACCAGGGAGCCCCACCCGGGAAGAGGGTGCCCCAACTTGTCGGAGGAGTTTCCACCCCGCACCTGTGCCCACGCTGGGTGTGTCGGGGTGACGACGGGGGCCACAGGGAATCTTTGTCCTGCAGTCCTGCTCCCAGGGCGGAACGAGGGCGGCGCCCAGGCTGTCGGAATGCCAAGGTGCCACCGGCTCCCTGCGGCCCCTCGCTCGGGGCCCCCAGCCCAGCGCAGGCCTCTGTCCCCCCAGCGAAGACTGGCGGGCTCCGCTCCGGCGTCGCCAGCGGGAGAAGGCGGCGGCCTCCACGGCCCTCTCGACCCTGCACCCTCCTTCACGGACGGGGAAGCTGAGTCTGGAGGACCAGGGTGGGGGCCTCACCTCCCCGCCCGCTTGGCACGCAGCGGCCCGGGGCGTACTTGCGGCAAGGCGAGGGGACGCTCAGAGACAGCGAGCGGCCGGCGGAGGCCACACAGCCAGAAGCGGCTCGGCTGGGAACCGGCCCGCCCACCGCTGCGGCGGGGCTGGCACGTCCACACCAAGTGTGCAGTGGGCACCGCCCTGCGGGGAGGCAGCTGCGCGCCAACACGCACACTCGGCCCGACTGCCCACACCGCCCCCGCCGGCTCCTGCGGGCACAGAAACTGCCCGCTGCGGTGGCCTTGCAGCCCCTCTGCCCGCCCTCCTCCACGCTGCAGAGACAGGACGGCACTTGCCCACCCACCCCCACAGCCCAGTGCCCTCTGCTACACTGGCACTGCCCTGGGCCTCTCCGGAGCGGGCTGGCGAGGCACAGAATGGCGGCACTGGGGCCCACGGTGTCCAGAGGTGGCATGGGGCATCCTGCCTGCAGTGGCGGCGCCCGTGCCCAGCAGTGTCGAGGGCTTGGCGGCTGGCGGGCAACTCCAAGAGTTGGCCCTGCGGTCGTGGCTCAGGGAGCAGCTGACGGCCTGGGCTCCCGCTGCGGCCGTGTGTCCCTCCCACATGGGGCAGGGCCCGTCTCCGCAGCAGGCGGCCTTGCGCCTGGCTCCATCCGCAGATTCCGCCCACCTGGCACGCCGGGGACCCTTCCTCTCCCCAGGAGGAGAGGGGCACACACTCAGCTGGCAGCACCGTTCCTGTTTCTAGACTTTGGCCACTGACCCCTTGGCATGTGGTGGGTGCTAAGGGCTGGGGTGCAAAGAGGGGCGACTGGTCGAGGGCACGAGCTCAGGGCTCGAGCCCGCAGCTGAGCTTGGCGCCTCTTCTCCTCAGCCCGCTTCTCTGCAGCCTCGAGGCCCACCGACGAGGCACGGCTGGCACCTGCCCTTCACGGGGCCCCGTGGGATGCGGTTCCCCGTCGTTACCCTTCACACGCACAAAGCCACAAGGCGACACTGAGCCCCGCAGCCAGCGGCGCCCCGGCCTGTCCCAGCCCGGCCAGCAGGACCGGCCCCCGCAGCCCTCTCACAGAAACACCGGGGCCGGACACGGCCGCTCGCGGACTCTGGGGACCCCGGGAGAAAGGGGGGCACGCCGCAGTCACAACCCAGCGCAGAGCCGCGAACGAACGTGGCCCAAGGCGAACGAACGTGGCCCAAGGCGCGGAAAGGACCGAAGCGTCTCCATCCAGCGGAACGAGTGTCGGCTTCCGCCCCTCCGTCCTCCCTCGGGTAAAAGCCACCAAGACCCCGACGGCAGCCTCATGTTCCTCGCGGCAGCGCGTGGTAAGCTCGGCTCTCTCCTGTGGCTGCCGCAGCACTTGACGGAGCCCGGCTTGACCAGTCCCTCCCGAGGCCTCGCACGCAGACCCCCAGCCCCCCAGGGCCAGCGGTCTCCTTCCCTTTAGCCAGTGGTTCATCCAGCTGCGTCCAGATGTTCACGATGGTCTTTGTTTGTTTGTTTTAAGGGGCTTATGTTTGCAGCGCATAAGGAGGGCACTGTTTCGGGAAGCCGGAATGTACGGAGAGTGTTTGACCTTCTCAGGCGCCAGACCCTGCCCTCCCTCTTCCCTCCCTCTCGCCCCTGGTTCCCTTCCCCGCGTTCCGGTTCCGGCCGTCTTTGGCTGCCAGCGTGCGGACCTACAGACTGAATCCCACAACTGAACAAGACCTGCTTCCTTTTTCCTGTTTGGTGGACACCTCGGAAGCCACAGCCAGGAAGTGCCGGCCCCAGAGCCATGTGGGTCACTCTGCGTCCCCAGGAGGCCACTTCCAGGCTCTGGGCCGGGGAGGCTGACTCCTTGCTGGCCCCGCGGCACCTGCCAGCCCGCCCGCCACGGCCCCAGTGTGGACTGTGACACTGTGACGTCCCCTCCCGGCTCACAGCTGGGAGGAGACGGGGAAGCGACGTGGCTTCGGGTGCTGCCCCTGCCCCCCGGCTTGTCCATGGGGACACGGATGTGTGGCTGAGCGGACGACCCTGCCCGGAGCGACTGGCCTCTTGTTCTTCCAGACTGACGCTGGGTAGAACTGGGGCCGTGGACACCCAGGGGACCCCGCCGTCCTGCCGCTAGGCCCTGGCTGTCCAGGAAGAACCGATCCACAGTTCGTTCCCAGAGCTTGGGTGCCAGGCTCTGCCCCGCTACCCTGCCCCTCCTGATGCCCTGGCTCAGGGACCACGTCCAAGCCAAACAGGATGCTCGAGCCAGCCCGGAGGTGCCACAGGAAGGCCGGCAGAGCCCCGGGGCACATGGGGAGGACAGGTGGTGCCGGACGGGGGAGACGGGCTCCGGGTTCATTCAGCTCTAAATCCTGCCCTGGGCAACAGGGGAAACGGGAGGCGGTGTCCTCCACTCTGCCCTGGGGGGGAGGGGCAAAGCGGGGTGACTTCTTCAGAGAGGAATCCCTGAGCAGGAAGACGGGGTAGGGGGCTCTGCTCTCCTCCTCCTGCAGGGACTCCCCGCCCTTCCAGCCCTTTCAGGGGGGAGGGGGAGAATCCCAAGCCCAGCAGAGGTCCCGACCCCTCCCCCCATGCCCTTCGGACCCCCCTCGCCCTCCACCCTTCCTGCGGGTCCCCAAGCCTGATGACTGTGCTGCTCTGTGGAGCTCGGCTTCCATGTCGCCCCAGGAAGCCTCCCTGGGTAACTGACTGCCCGTGACCCTCTGTGGCCAGGGGCAGCCTCTGCCCTGCTCCCGGCTGAATGCCCAGGGCCCGGGACAGGGC
>PVIC010035891.1:0-18825 GCA_004025085.1 Thryonomys swinderianus
ATGGCTTTACCCTCACTGGACACAGAAATACTGAACCATTGACTCTGTAAAGTCCTCTCCTACAAGATAGGCCACCTCATAAGAAAGAATCATTTGCTGGGGTAATAGCCTTTCCTACATGTCATGAAACTTCATGGAATACAATATTTATCTGCCACACTGGATTAGGTTTGTTGAGCCTCCATGGCAGTGAACATTCTTCAAAACTAGGTGTATTTCATGTATTTTTCTTGTCTATAAAAGCACAACTGTCTCAGACTGATAAAATTAAACTTGTTCAAAGATTCATGAATCATTGCTAATGGCCTAGGCACATGGTCAGGACAATGGGCTACCAAAGAGAGAACTCATTAAACATACACACACTTTTCTGAGATATCTCTTGTCAAAGGAAGTAAGTACAACAAACTGAAAAATCCAGTCCTTATTTTCCATGTGTATATGCTCAAGAGAAAAGGCCAATCAAGACTGTGTGACTACTATTCTAAGTTTAGGTCTACTACCATAGACCTTGTTATTTGGGCCCCTGTTTATTTGGGCCCCTGTTCAAATTCCTACCTCTGTGAAGGAATGGAATGCCCAGTATGGAATTTATTATAAAGACAAAGAAGACACTGTTCTGCATGAAGGTTATTCTACTTGCCATTGAAGACAGCCACTTTCAAATCCACCACCATGGTGCTTGTTGACCCATCTTCCTCTGGTTACAAGTTACAAGTTTCTATAACCTGCAAAGATCCTGTAACCGTAGTTGAACTCCAAAGCACTGAGGAGCTAGGGAGTGGAGAAAAATACAATTTCAAGAGGAACAATACATTGATCTCCTTTTTTCACTCCTTTCTTTGACCACAGTGTGTAGTGGATACAGCACATTGTTCACTGGAAAGATGAACACTGTCTCTGCATCTGATGGTTCTGAAGATTTTCTCTTCTGAATTTATAGGTGCTATATGATGGCAAATGGTAATTTTGAGGACCCTGATTAATGTATCACTCCAGAAAAAAGGCAATGTGGCTCACCTCTATAAAGAAATAATAGGTCTATTTGTCAGGTGTAAACATATCTGACCCAGGGAAATGTTTTGGGAGGATATGAAGGGAGGTAATGAACAACTTTTTTTTTTCTTTCAGGCATTAAACATTCCAAAATATCTCTCTGTGGCTAGCTAGGAAGTACAGTTTATAATGCAAATGTGATAGGTTATTGTTTTGCATCCTCACCCTACAAACTTAGGGACTTTATTATCAGTCTTCTCCCAGGCACTACTGACAAATCAGGCATGTTCAGAAATTTGAATTAATGAGACTTTAAGATTAAAGGGAAGGAAAATAAAGGATAGAAAAATCTATTTCTGGATAGCTCTGGTAACTCTTCCTTCACCCTTTAGGTGGCGTGGCAGACATGGCTCAACAGGATTGCCAGGGGAAACAGCTCTCCCTAATACCAGCTATGATGCTATGCCCATTCCCTTTCCCTCCTTACAGCAAGATCATGGTCCCCCAAGCAGGGAGTTTCACTGTTCCATGACTGAGTGATCTCTCTTCTCCTTTTCCCTTCCAATTGCTTTAAGTACATGTCAGGAATACTTTTCATGGTGAACCCAGTTGTATTTAGTAAATGTACACTTCTCTATGGAATAATGTCAGTCCAGGAGATACTATAAAATCTATCTTATATTTAAGTGTGGGTCATAAGTAATATGCCATATGTAAGGGCAACATAGAGAAGGTAGTTAACTGAAGAAATTATAAATCACATCTAGAGCTTTTAATGGCAATGTAAATTCTTATCTGTAGAATTCTAGTGAAAACAAAATGCAGTATATCAATTTATTATTATATTTTAATTAATATACCAATTTATTAAATACTATAAGTTTTATTTCATAATTAGATAACCCCTTTTCTTGATAGATAATACTTTGACTACCCAGTCTATACTTTCCTTCTTCATATCTGTTAGAGGTTTCTATTTTACTTATTACCCTCAAACTTTATTTTCTTCACTATTTTCTTTAATGCCCATCTCACTATTAAAATACAAGCAGAAGAAAAGAGGTCTTATATTTCTTAGCAATCAGTAAAATCCAATACCTAGGAGAGTACATGTCATACAAAGGTGGAATAAACATTTGTTGGATGAGCAAGTTTTGTGAATAAATGAAAGTATAAATTTAACAGCTAACTATCTCATCTGTGAAGAAAAAAAGGACATTTATTAATACTCTTTCTTTTCTCTGTGTTTTGTACGTTACAATAAACCTAAGTAGTATGGGGGGGGACAAAAATCCAAATTAAAAATTTAGAAAGTTTGGTAGTATGATTCTCAAAAAGGAAACAGAGATAGTTTACATTTCCATTTCTTAAAGGTGTGAATTTCAGTGTTACAAAATATTTAAGAAAATATAACAACATACATGATGCGAAACAATAAATTATTAAAATCTTGTTTGATTAAATATGTGCCAATAACCCATTCCCTAACCCAAATAAAAATGCTGCAAAATGCAAAACTTGTACTTTATTGTAGGCAATACCACATGTCTGCTCAGGTAGGGTCTTAGTTCGCTCCCATCCACTGTCTGAAGGTTGGGATACTTTTCCAAAGTGTTTCAGAAAGTCTACTGGGATCTAAGAAGTAACCCAAAATGAAGGATGGTGAAGAATATTGTGCCATGTGGTTAATAATCTGAGTTTTATTATATCCAATAATATTTAACCTAAAACTGTTATGGATAATTATATAAAACCTATCAAGTTGAAACAACATATTGTATATTTTCCATTATTGGCCTTAGTTTAGACTTCCAAGAAAATTAATGACTAGCCTTTCCCTAAGCAATTATCCAGATTCTACATATCTTCATCTTTGCCTCAAAGCAAACTGCTGGCCACCTGGAGAATCTTTTCCTCATCTCTCCCTGTAAAATCCAACCTCACTCTTTCTTATACTAAATTCTACGTACTTCTCCGTCTAGCTAGAGATAGGTTTCCTCCTTTTTGATGTATCTTGGTAACTTCTTACAGAATGCATTTTCTGTATCATAGCCTTACTGATTTTATACATGTCTTATCTATGTTACTAGACTATGAATGCATTGAAGGAAATGACCATGTTTTCTAAGCTTTTATACCTTATAAAATCTATCACAATGCTTTACATAGCAGGACATTCAGTGTTTCCTGATTAGCAATAAACTGAATTGAAGTGAAATAATCTCCCTCCTAAGTTAGAGAACATTATATAAATAAATGTTTCTAGGACAAAAATAACAAGACATTTAAGAGGAATTATTTGACATTCATTCTGTTTTCTCCCCCCGATCTTGATGCCTTATAATCCCTATCATCCTCAGTTTTCTGTTTCCATTGAATGCTTCCATTTGCTACTTTCCATTGTGGCCTATCAGCAAAGTAGAATGGCGGCTGGCAGGACACCCCACAGAACTATCATAACTCTCATGAAAGATTTCTTTAAAGGCCTGCAGGAGATGTCTTTGCTTTGTTATGTTCTTAAAACTAAAGGTTATTTAAAAAATAATTAAAGCAAGGTTTCTATTTTATGAGATGGAACATATATATATAGCCTATCAAATTCATCAGAAGCAAATGCATAAATATTCAATATTAAAACAACATTTGAAAAGGTGTAGTTTATGTTCTGCAGGGTGACAAACAAATTATAGGTTTTTTTTTGAGACAGGGTCTCGCTTTGTAGTTCATGCTAGCTCTGAGCTCACTATGTAGCCCATGCAAGCCTCGAACTCAGCAATCCTCCTGTCTCTGCCTCCCGAGTGCTGGGATTACAGGCTTGAGCCACCACGCCTGGCACTTTGGTATGTGGTGCTGATTGCTGGTTGATTGCTGGTGGGCGTGAGTCTCCATGCCCAGCATTGTATGTGGTTACTGGGGATCGAACTCAGGACCTTGCGCTTGGGAAGCAGGCGCCAGAACCACTGAGCGCACCCTCCGGCCCACAAATTATAGGTTTTTAGACATTTTAAAAGCCTTTAATTCTCCACGTTTCCATAGAAAACTATAGCAATATGTCATCTTCTATAATATGAGTGTGAATATAAAAGAGTATCACACTTTATTTTGATTTACTTGCATCCAAAAGATGATTAAGTTTCTATGAAAGTTAGTTAACAATTAATACTTTTATCTATAACTGCTCAAATTTTCATAGATATGATGATCCATTACTTACAAAGTAAAGGAATAAATTATAAGAAACCTATTATAAATTCATACAACAAAAAGTAAGCAAACTAATGTGTAATATTATCTCAGTATATTCAAAATGTATAGTTGTAAGAATATTGACTTCTGGCCATTAATCACTGCATTTATTATTCAGATGCTAATTCATCTGATGCTATAATCAGGAAATATTAAAAATAATAAAGAAGTACAGAACTGTAAACTTCTAGGCAATTATTCTGTCTTTTCTGTATGGCAATAAAAACCAAAATTTCATACATTATGCTATATACAGTTAAGGAGTAAGTCCTCATGTTCATTTAATTTGAATTTTCATAATTTAGGTCAATGACCAAAAGGAAACACTACCATAGTTTCATTAAGTGACTGGACAAAGAACAAAATACAAAGTGTTATTTAACAATGCTGTTTCCATATCTAGGTCATGCACCTTGATAACCAACTTTAAAATAAGGATCTGTTCCTTTATCTCTGGAAATTTAATTGCAAACAATGAACCAAACATACATGTTTGTACTTTAGTCCTTGTTCTTATACTTTTCATTTAAAATGTTTGGTTTTTTGGAACTACATCCAAATTTTTCAGTCTTAGACATCTAAAGTCTCATATATGTTCTACTGAAAATTATTTCTATTCAATTTTTTTCACAGATAAGACCATGCATAACATAAGCAAAGATATAAATCAAGGAGTTTTATATTTAGATTGCCTACTTATATTATTTAAAAAATGAACTGATAAAATTAGAAAAACAAATTTGTAAAAATTTACCTTTGTTGGGCCAGAGATTTAGCTCAGTGGTTCCAGCACCTGCCTCGCAAGCTCAAGGTCCTGATTTGATCCCCGGTAGCTACATACAATGCTGGGCATGGTGACTCACACCCACCAGCAATCAATACCACATACCACAGTGCGGGGCGTGGTGGCTCATGCCTGTAATCCCAGTACTCGGGAGGTAGAGACAGGAGGATTGCTGAGTTCGAAGCTTGCCTAGGCTACAAAGTGAGCTCAGAGCCAGCCCAAACTACAAAGTGAGACGCTGTCTCAAAAAAAAAAAAAAATTTTACCTTTGTTCAACTGGTTTTTGACTTTCAACAACCGAGGCCTGCAATAAAAATATTAAATTTACATATGCCAAATGTGCATATAAATGTCTACATTGAATCATTTAAAAATATTCTAAATAATTTTCTTAATATGATAGTTGTATAAGACTAAGGTATCAAAAAACTAGGAAATTATCACATTTTAGCACTGGAAGACACATTCACAATAACAGATTCCAAAATTATACTTTATATTTTTAAATTAAGACAAAAGTTTCTATAACTTAGAAAACAATAATTATTTTTAACATGGTAGTGCTTTTTTGGTAACAAATTTCTTAAAAAGCATACTGAGAATGCATGTTCAAAATACATTTATTGAAGTGTAAGATAAAAATGTATTATTCTAGTAATAAATTATCTCTTGTGAATGTAATACACATTTCTCTATAGTTTAAGTGCTGATTCTAGGTTTTACTTCAAGCTTGAGCTTCACTAGTTTGATTTCTATTATACAGATATTAGCTGGGCTTATCCTTACCCACCTGTGGCAAAAACTTGGATATTTACCAAATTCATTTACCTTTCTACTTAGTCACATTGCTAGTCTACATCACTAAGTGTCCCCTGCAATTAACTGCGGCAGGTTGAGCATGAGAAAACAATGTGCACCATGTTGAGCCTGGTGAGTGAAATGACTGATGTTTGTCCTTCACATTTTTTCCTGAGAGCTAGATGTCTATGCCACATGTGGTAAAGAAGTCATATGTAAGATGGTAAGGATTTCACATGCTACAGTGAACGGCCTTGTAAATAGCTATTACAGTCACTGACCTTAAACTTCTCTGAACTACTGCCATCAGGAAACAAACTATTGCACTTGAGCTATTACACACTTTATGTCTATATGTCACAAGAATTAGCCTACATATTAACTAAGATAATACAAGGAATTTTTAAACAGCCTATGCAGACAGAACTAAACCATGAGACAAACAAAATAACTTTTACCTAGTGTTTCCAACATTCAAAATCAGTTCATGAATATTATTTCACTTTATCGTCACTATATTTTTGTGACATACTATCATATTCCATTAATTAAGGCTTTAAGATAATTATGTTTAGTTTCTGATAGGAATAATAATGGTCTGTGCCCCTTTGAACTTAAAAAAGAACTCTACTGAATAATTTTAAAAGCATATACAAAAGATACTATTTTTACCAATATGTCATTATGAAATATAGGCCAGAACTTTCACATAATCTAATGTCCAATAGCAGAAATCCAAATATTTTTCCTTTGCTCCTTTTAGATTTTACGTTTGTATCTCCAATGTACAAGACACAAAACCTCTGTGAATCCCATATCCAAAAGGACTGCGAGCTTCCCAGCTCACATAAAACCACCTTGACATTTGTAATGCCACAGCACCGCAGCCAACCAAAAGTACTGTAACACTCAAGGCAGCAATATTAGCAAAAAATCATACAAATATTTTTACAGTATTATATAAAGGCCTTGTTATTATAGGATCAACAAAAGAGGAGAACCCACCTGGGGAGTCACTGATACACAAATTTTTAAAACATAGATCTCACATGTTACTCCTTTACTCAAAAACGTTCAGTGATTCCTGTTTTTCTGAATACTGAAGATCAAACTGGTTCATCTGAATAATCTCCTACCAATCTACCTATAGTGGGCAGCCTCTAAATTGTCTCCTAGTGATCCCTGACACTGATAATGCACTTTGTGTGTGCACTGGTCTTCCTGACTACTTCTACTTATTTTTTAATGAAAAGGATGTGGCAAAAGATGATGGGATGCCATTTCTGAGATTAGCTTCTTCCTCCTCCTTCTTTCCTTCTTCCCGTTTTCCTCTGCATCTTCCCCCACTCTCTTGCTCTAGTGTGCTCCCTGCTTCTTCCTTGTTGCAAATCTTCATATGGCGAGGCCCCAGGGCAAGACATAGAAGTCTCAAGCCAACAACCAAGTACCGGTGGCCTCAAAAAGAGTCACATGACTGAATGAGCTTGGAAATATATCCTCCTTCACTTAGACCTGAAGATAAATTCAGCCAAGGTTGATACTATGGCTCCAAACTTGTGACAGACTGAGCCAGAGGGCCAGTGGAGGAACATCTGGATTCTCGACTGTGAGAGCACAACTTGCTGTGTGTAATCCACTTGGCTCTGGGGAAATTTACTATACAGCCCAAGATAAGTGAAACAGTATTTTTTTTTTATTCCTCACTCATGTTTTAACCAGATGGATTTTAGGAAATGAGTGGAGGGAACAGTATCAAGTAAATAAAACAAAATATACAGAATCTTGAACATGACAGGGAATAGTTATATTCCAGGAACTTAAATGAGTTCATTGCATCTAAAGGATCAACTAAGTTCTAGTGTGCATCCATTTCATGAAAACAGCTACCCTCCAGGCTTAGATGTCAAGAAAGAATTAGCTCTGTCCTCAGGTTCAAAAAAGTCAAAATTTATAGCACAAGAAAAATAAAGTAGTATTTTTTAGAGTTTTTGCTCTCCAGTTTTTCATTTCAATATAGTGCTATCTCAGTTGTCAAACTCAATTTGTTCCAAGTTTGTACTTGTACACCAAAAAGTTCAGGAACTGAATACATTTTCCTCATAGAAATAGTGGAAAACCAAACAACTGATTCTCAGGCCCCAAAATTCATTTTTCTAAGACTTCTACAATTTCACAATGATTTCTTTCTTCAATGCTATTATAGTTGTCATACTTTTCTTAGATTTACTGCTGGCATCACTAACTTTCTTTAGAGCCATGGTTGTGATATTTTATGCAAATGAAGCACAAAGTAAAAGCAGAGAGATAGATGCTTCAACACACTAATGCAAACATTCCATGCTTTCAGGGAGAGTGCTGTTTAGACTGAAGGTCACTCCTTTGAGTCAGCTACAAGACACCACGCATGACTCACTCCTTGTCTCTACCATTTTTTGTCTAATGTTCAGTTTGACTACAAAGCAGAGTTACAAACACCGAGAAAAAATTTTTTTTCCAAACTTTTCTAGTAGTGGAAAGTTTGAGCTTGGAGCTGTTTGACAACTGAGGTCTCACTATAATTTACAGAAGAATAGCCTCTGAAACTGCATTTTCTCCTGGTTCTTAGGTCTCACATGTTTAATTCCAAACCACTATGTAGCTAACTGATAGCTTTGTACTGAAGATACATATAGAAGGTAAAGATAAAAGTTTAAGTGGAAAGAATAATATGTATGAGTGAAGTAAGAACGTGAAAAATAACTTTATTTCAGTACATACCACTCTACTTTGATTATTTCCTTACCTGTGGATATTCTTGATGTTTACCATTTGTGTCTTTTCCATGTGGATATGAGTTTATGTTATTAGTAGCTTTTATTTGACCAGTACTCATTTCCACTACTTGTTTGTTGTCATCACTTTTAAGTATCTCTATATCTGTATTTAGGACATAGTTAAGCTGATGTTTACTTCTTTTTGCATCCTGTATTTAAGAAAGTACAGTCTGTCAAGCACTGATACCTGTAACACTTTGCTACCAGTACAACAGCTTTCAGGATGTGCATACGTTTATACTCACATTATTTCTCAGCTTTCATTACTTAGGAGAAACTAAGTTAAGCCATTAGTACTATCAACAGTTGAAGGCCTCCCAGAAATTAAAGGCTGTTGAAAAGCCTCTTACAGGTTTGAGGGACACTTTTAATGTCCAAGTGTTTTTCTAAGTTGATACCTTTGAGAGTTTCAATTATTATATGGGCAGAATAAACTAACAAAATGTATAAATTATCCACTCACATATATCAAAGAATGAAAGAAAAGGTAAAAAATTATTTCTTCTACAATTAAAATTGTCTTTAAATTGTCTTTTAGTTTTATTATCAAGAATATATGGATGAATAAAATGATAATTCATAAAAACATTCCCACATAGAAAAAAACACTTAATATTATGCTGTAATTAACTGCTTCTAAATGTAGCTAGAGCATGTATATTAGGTTTAATTTTTATCCATGATGAAACATGCTATTCAGACTCATATGTTTCTATGACAATAAATATTTCCATGACTACATTTAGTAATATAATTTAACAATTTTTTTTTTTTGTGGTACCGGGGATTGAACTTGGGCCCTTGTGCATCCAAGCTTGGCACAGTACCACTTGAGCTAAATCCCCAGCCCTATTAACAAATTTCTTTTTAGTGGTCATTTTAATTATTTGAAAAATTTACAATTAAAAATATTACATTATACATACCAGTGTAAAATTCCTGTACTTTAGAAATTCTTAGGTGAACTTAAAGACATATAGTTACCTAATGAAACAATTATATCTTTCCAAGACTTCTACTACATTTTCCTCCAGAAAATTATGTTTGCATTGATTAATAGAAGCATGTACAAACTTCTCATTTCAGCATACATCAACAAATATTAGACACTTCTGTTCCCTAAAAATTTAGAAGGCAGATTCTTAAAAATCTATTCTACTATTACTTTAAACTGAACTTATCTGATACTTAATGATATTGAATATACTGTATTTTTATGCATTCATTGGTCATGTGTGTTGCTGAATCATGACTTGCCTATTTGTGTTTTATAGGGGAGAATTCTAGTGACTGAACCCAGGACCTTCACACTAAGCTGTATCTCTAGCACTTCTTTTACATTTTTTTTTTTTTTTTTGCTTTTTGAGACAGGGTCTCGCTTTTTAGTTCAGGCTGGCCTTGAGCTCACTATGGTGCCCAGGCAAGCCGCCGCGAACTCAGCAATCCTCTTGTCTCTGCCTCCCGAGTGCTGGGATGACAGGCGTGAGCCACCACGTCCGGCATTGTGGTATGCGGTGTTGATTGTTGGTGGGCGTGTCTCCACGCCCAGCATTATATGTGGTTACCGGGGATCGAACTCAGGTCCTTGCGCATGCGAGGCAGGCGCCGGAACCACTGAGTTAACCCTCCGGCCCTTCTTTTACATTTTGAGACAGAGTCTGTTTATGTTACTAAGTTCCCCAAGTTGGGCTAAAATTTGTGATTCTCCTCTGTCAGCCCTCCAAAGTGTTGGGATAACAAAAGGAGTCCAACTATGCATGGCTTATTATTATTTTGCCACAAAAATTTTAATTTTATGTAGAATAAAATTAACATATTCCTTTGGGGTATACTTTAAAAGCCCTGCTATAGTCAAGAACATTTAGTTACTCAGTTATTCTAAAATACTCACCATTCATCTATTAATTTTGTATGTCAAATTAATCTGCAAAATATTTTGATATTTCATGAAAGAGAAACTTATTTTTTCTCAAATGTGTACTTTGTACCACTATTTTATTCTTCTAGCAACATTTTTAAAAACTAAAATTATATAAAATACTGAATTATTCAATTCATTAGAATGCTTTTGAATTTTTCATTCAGTGTCAGAATCTCAGTGTAATTATTATATAAATTAATTGTATAATTTAACTTTTTTATAGTTATTGTAAAATCACAATAGATTGTGGTTTGGATGAATAAATCTTTCTAGTTATTCTTGTGTAATTTCTGTGCTCTTATAGATTACTCAAAAATTCCACTTTTATCTGAAACTAAATTTCCTTAAGAGTGCATATTAATTAAAATACTGACACTGAACTTTCAAAGTGGAAGCTGTAAATTTATATTTCTTCATTGTTTACATCCCTCAGTAATGTATAGTATTTTTCTCCATATAAAGCTCTGGTTTTGGTTAAAATGTTTATATTAATATTATATACCAAGTAGCATTCTGAATAAATTATTTTGTATTTTACTTTCTGAATAACATGAATAAACATTTTTAAATGAGGCTTGTGCTACCCCCCTTCAATGTCCTTGTCACATATGATTTCTTTTGCTATTCTAGGTCTCTTGTGGTTCCAGATAAATTTTTGGATTATTCTTTCTAGCACTGTGCAATATGCTGCTGGAATTGCCTTGAGATTACATTGAATCTATATAGTAGTTCTGGTAGTATGGCCATTTAGATGATATTGCTTCTTCCTACCCAGGAACAAGGGTTTTCTTTCCATTTTCTGACATACTCTTCTATCTCTTTTTTCAGAATATTGTAGTTTTCAAAGTAGAGGTCTTTCACCTCCTTTGTTAAATTGATTCCTAGATATTTCATTTTTTTGGATGCTACTGTGAAAGAAATTGATTCTCCAGTTTCTCTGTCAATGAGTCTGTTGTTCATATATATAAAGGCTATTGATTTGGAATGTTAACCTTGTATCCACCTATGCTATTAAATCTGGCAATTAAATCTAGCAGTCTTTTGGTTGAGTTTTTAGGATCTTCTACATAGAGTATTGTGTCATCAACAAATTATGCCAGTTTAACTTCTTCCTTTCTTATCTTTATTCCTTCTATTTCTTCCTCTGGTGTAATTGGTATGGCTAAAGTTTCCATAACTATTTTGAATATAAGCAGCAATAGTTGACATCTTTATCTTGTTACTGATTTTAGTGTGAAAGGTTTCAGTTTCTGACCATTTAATATGAGGCTGGCTGTTGGTTTTTCAGGTTGAGATAAAGACCTTCTATTCTAATATTTTGTAGGGTTTTAATCATGAATGGGTGTTGGATTTTCTTAAACATTTTTTTTGCATTTAATTAAGAAGACCATATGGTTTTTGTCCTTGAGACTGTTAATACAGTGCATTACATTTATTGATTAACATATGTTGAACCATCTCTACATCCCTGGGATGGATCACAGTTGGTCAGGGACAGTCTTCTTCATAATCTTCTGAATTCTGTGTGCCAGTATCTTATTGAAATTTTTTGCATCTATGTTCATTAGGGAGATTGGCCTGTAGTTCTCTTTTTTGGTTGGGTCTTTCTCTCATTTTGGAATCAATGTAACAGTTGGTTCTAGGAATGCATTTGGGAGCATTTCTTCCCTTCTGGATTCATTAAAGAGTTTGAGAAGCAGTGGTGTTAACTCTTCTCTAAAAGTCTTGCAGAGTTCAGCAGTCATCAAGACCAGGACTTTTCTTTGTCAGTAGGTTTTTAATTACATTTTCAACTTCACATATTGATATTGGGGTGTTTAGCATTTTAAAATCTTCTTCATTCAACCTTAAAAGTTCATATGTGTCTAGGAATCTACCCATTTCTGCTGTGTTTTCCATCTTAATGGAGTACAGGTTCTCAAAGTAGGGCTTTATCTTCTGGACTTCTGGTGTATCTGTGGTGACTTCCCTTTTCATTCCTGACTATATAGATTTGTGCCTTTTCCTTTTATTTTTTTGAAAAGTTTGGCTAAGTGTTTGTTAATTTTGTTTATTCTTTCAAAGAACCAATTCTGTGATTCCTTGATGTTTTGTATCATTCTTTTAGTCTCCATCGCATTAATTTATGCTCTAATCCTTAATTTTCTCCCTTGTTGGAAATTTGGGTTTGTGTTGCTACTCTTTTTCTAGTAGTTTGGGGTTCAGTATTACATTATTCAAGCTTGCACTGTTTTCCTAGTTTAGCCATTCATGGCATGAATTTCCCTTGTAGAACTGCTTTCACTGTGTCCCAAAATTCCTCTAGGTTTATTACTATTATCATTTAATTGGAGAAATTGTCTAATTTCTTCTTTAACCCATTGGTTGTTCAGAAGAATGTTGTTTAATGTCCATGTGTTTGCGAGGATCTTGGAATTTCTTTTGCTATTCAGCTCCAAATTCAAGGCATTATGGTCTGACAGTTTACAGGGGATACCTTCAATTCCTTTGCATTTACTTAAACATGCTCTATGAACTAGGATGTGGTGTATTTTGGAGAAAGACCCATGAGCAGCTAAGAATATATATTCTGACTTTGTGGGATAGAATACTATGTAGACACCTATTAAAACCATTTGTTTAAAAGTTTCAGTTCAAGTATTTCATATTGGTTTTTTGTCTAATTGACCTGTCTCTGTGACAGTGGGGTATTTAGGTCCCCTACTATTGTATTAGTGCCTATTTGGATTTTCATGTCAATTAATACTTGTTTTATATAGTTGATACACTAGAATTGGTGTATAAATATTTGTTGATGCCATCCTTCTTTTGGATTGTTCCCTGTATGAGGATAGTTTCCTTGTCTCTCTTAATCAGTTTTTGTTTGAAATCTACTTTGTCTGCAAATAAGATAGACACTCCTGCTTTTTTGTGGTTTCCTATCACATGGAGAATTGTTTTTCAACCTTTTCCTTTTTCCAATACAGTCTATGGATTTCTTTCTGAATTAGGTGTGTTTCTTGTATACACCATATTGTGGGATCTTGCTTCTTTATCCTTTCTGCTAGTCTGTGTCTTTTAATTGGTACACTGAGGACAATGACATTAATAGTTATAACTGATACATACTGATTTATGCCTGTCATGATGTTTTCCTGTTCTTGGCTCTTTTATTCTTTGTTTTTCCCCATTTCCATTAAGTTTCTTGCCTTGCCCAGTGAGTCCATTCTGCTGACTCATGGAATTATGACACTTATTGTCTTTCTTTATGATACTGTTTATAATGTTTTGGAGTGCAGATTTGGTATTTGTGAAGTTTCTCAGATGTTCTTTGTTGTGGAAGTATCTTATTTCCCTATCAGTTTTGAAGGATAATTTTACAGGATATTTGATCTACAATGGACGTGGTTTTCTTTCAGGGTTTGAAATACATCACTCTGGGCTCTCCATGATTAAAGTGTCTGTATTTAAAAGTCTGCTGCAATTCTGATGGGCTTTCCTTTGTACATGATTTGTTTCTTTTCTTTAACTGCTTTCACTACTTTGTTCTTCTGTTGGGTTTCTGGAATCTTGATTATTCTCTGCTTAGATGTAGATTTTTTATACCACAGCTAGTTGGAGTTTTATATGCATTACTTATCTGCACGCCAGATTCTCTTCCATTTCCTGTGAAGTTTTCTGCCATATATCTGTGAACAGTTTTTACATATCTATATATCTTTTGCATTGTCTTCTGCTTCTTCAGTGACATCAATAAGTCTTATGTTATTTTTCTTTGTATCATCTAGGAACTACTGGATTGATTTCTCATTGTCCCTTGACATTTTACATGACTTGTTCCCTTCCAGTTCACTGGCTGCAATCCTATCTTCTAGGTCTGAAATTTGTTCTTCACTTTTATTCATCCTATTTCACAAACTTTTGTTGGAGGTTATAGTCTTTTGGAAATCTGTTTGAAGCTGTTCAACAGATTCCATTACTTAAGTAATCTGAGATTCTATTATGTTCCTGACTCTTCTTTAGTGTAATTATACCTATCATAATGGAAAGCATCTGTTTTTATCTCAGAAAATATTTCTGATTTCCATTTTACGAGATCCTCTTTTGTTACTGGTTTAGATAGTCCTGGTAATTGAGCTTCAGTTTTCTGTATTTCCCTTTTCCCTGGATTTCCTTGTGGTGATGATCTTTGTGTCTGGGTTTTTGAATTTTTTCTTATTTATATATTTTTGTTGTTGTTGCTGATTCTTGGTTTAATTTCTGGGCTACCATCTGCACAATGGTTATTTCAAGTCTCTTTCTTCCTAATATTTTGAATCCTTAGAAGATGGCTACTTCCTGGTTGTACTTTTTGGATCTGTAATGGCTGTTAAGTGAGCTCAGTTATGGCACACCACGAAAGGTATTTAAATATAATAATCAGATCATCTTGATTGAAATAATAAAACCAGCAACATCAACAGTAATGAATACAGCACAGGATATGACAAACTGCAATCACTATTCTGATACCTTTAACCGCAGAAGCTAGATGGATTTGTAACCATATGCCAATATTTAGAACCAAAAAATATATTACAGTATGCAGGTCCTTCAGTACAGTGTTGTTACCCTTTGCAAATAAAGGGTCACCAGGAAGTTGTGGGTGTAGATAGATAAAAGGAGAGGGAGAGATTAGAAACAGGGTTATGGGCATATAAAGATCACATAAACCTCAGGAGGCTGATGGAGGCTACAGGACAAAAAAGACGGAAGAGTCAAATATAAAACAGAACAGACTAACAATAGCAGGATAGTGAGAAGCTGTATTTAATTTCCTTTAATAGTGCAGAAGAAAGAGTAGGGAGGTCCAAAACACACAAATATCAGGGAACTGACAGACTAGAGGAAAAAGGGTGAAGAAACAAAAGAAGAACAGTGGTATCTAGTGGCCACAGGCAAATGAGATTATTTTTCCTCTCCTGTAAAAATAAGAAAATTTGAGAGAAGAAAAAAAAAAACAAAATTGGACAGACTCAACAAGACAGTAGAGAAATGAAGAATAAAAGAGAGGACAGAAAATAGAAAAGGAAAGAAAAAAGAAAAGAAAAACAATAACAACAACAAAAATATCAAAAGTGCCCTCCAAGGTACAGAGCTGCTGTATCCTGTAGACAATATGGGCAGTGGCACAGATTTAAATTCGCGAGTCACAGGGAGAACGCTGTAGTCCCCTGGGATTCAATTTGGGTTCTAGCTACAATGTTTGAGCTGAACTTAATGAACTCCTGCAGACTTGAGCCTGAAGCAAGTCCAGGGTCCTGTAGGTGGCATTGGCCTCACAAATTCACCAATGGCTAGAGAATTTTTCTCTGCTGCTCACCAATCCACTATCTTCTTAGAAGTTGGTACTATTTTACTTTTAAGTATGTCCATAAATTTGAAATCAATGGCTTTGATTAAAAAGTTTACTTTCTTCATTACTTTTTCGCAAGAGTAAATATTACCTTTTACTTATGTTTTGATACTATATAAAATGAATATATTTAAACTTCTTAAAGTAGTAAAATATATAGATCTATTATTTTAAAAGGTCAAATTACTCATTCAAAATGTATTTTTGGGTGTAAATTATGTTTCCTTTATTTGTAATAATTTTATAGATACATGATATTCTTTACCAGTAATGCCTCTTTAAGTTGTTCTTTAAGGGCTGTGTTCTCATTTTTCAGATCTTCTGCCACTTTCTACAAAGTAATAAAGATGAAAAAGTTATTACTTTTGGTATTTGTATGAACTTATTTCTACAAATTTTAGTTTTTTATAACCAACAGATGGCCAAGATGATTATTTGAACACACATATCTAAGTGCTTGCTGAATGGTAAATGTCTAACTGAGGCAGAATAGTGGATATTACAGTAATAAATGTCTGTATAAAGTAACAGATGTCTATCAATAGTATAAAGTAATAGATGTTTATCAATTTTTCATTGACAAAATGACCCTGGACCTGGTAAATTACAACTAAACCTAATTAAACATTACACTTTTAAAATTTCCCAAACTTAGTGAAATTTACATACCAAAATATTTATGTATAAACATTTCAAATGTTACTGGAAGAAAAATCTCTATTCTTGGCATTATGTCATTTGTGTCTTTCTGACTTTGTGAATTCTATTACGCTTGTAACATCTCAAGAATGTTCCATGATGTGAAAGAAATGATTTTAGAACTATATCTAAAGTTTCCAGTTGTATCTTCAACATGTCCAAGCAATTTCTTACTAAATAAACCATGCCATGCATCATGACCATAAACTCTGTAGACAAAATACAAATGACAAAATTGATGAGTAATTGAGAATAGATAAATTCTGTGTGAAGGTGACACTTGGACAAAGGAAGAATCCTTGGTAGGATTCTTGTTTTCGTAGCTTTTAATGTGAGAGTAAGCCATATGTGAGCCATCAGGGCACTTCTGGCTAACAGAGAACTTGGGCCATTATAACATATATACCAGAAGAAAAAATTTGAGCTGTTGTATCAATATATAATTTTACTCCATGTTCAATCACACCAACTGTGTTCTAATGGAAACAACATAAAACAGTGCCAAATATAAAAAAACACAGAATTCAGAGTTTCAACATGATAGTTATAATATCCAGGTAATAATTTAGGATTGTTTGATACTTGAAGTAATAGAAAAATAAGAATTACTCATAAAGTGAAAAACAATCAAGAAAGAGTGATCCTTTAAAGGAACTATTATAGCCAAATGTAGAGGAAAGTATGTTCATAAGGGAAGTGATGGAAATCTCATTGAAGAAATACAAACAATAATAAACAGTGAAATGACAATTATAGTATTGACAATTATATCTGAGTGTGGGCACAAGAGTACATACATTACATATGACAATACAGAAGTCAAATTACTTAAAGATATATGTCACCATAAGACACCAATCTGAATACAAAGAATGAGTTTTAAAAATTAATAGATAATGAAGGTATGTGGAACAACATTAAATATCTGATATATGATTGTACTCCTACAGGGAAGAGAAAGAGAAAGCACTGGGGAAGTATTTGAAAAATAATAGATAAAACTTCCTAAACTTAGTGAAATTTACATAGTCAAGATGCTCAGCACACACAAACTGATGAATTTAAAAATATCATGCCCAGGGCCGGAGGGTTAACTCAGTGGTTCCAGCGCCTGCCTCGCAAGCGCAAGGACCTGAGTTCGATCTCCGGTAACCACATATAATGCTGGGCGTGGAGACACGCCCACCAACAATCAACACCGCATACTACAATGCCGGATGTGGTGGCTCACGCCTGTAATCCCAGCACTCGGGAGGCAGAGACAGGAGCATTGCTGAGTTCGCGGCGGCTTGCCTGGGTACCATAGTGAGCTCAGGGCCAGCCTGAACTACAAAGCGAGACCCTGTCTCCAAAAAGCAAAAAAAAAAAAAAAATATATATATATATATATATATCATGCCCACACATAGCAAAACAAAACAGCTGAAAATCAAGCAAAAGGAGACAATCAGTCAAGAAAATAATATACTACTGTGTATACTACAATAGGGAATTGATTATTTGAAGACTGCTTCTCATCATAAAAAACTCAAATAAAAATATGAAATATCTGTGAAGTGTGGAGCAAATGCCCTGTTCCTAAAACAAAGTTTTTAGAAAAAATGTTTTAAAACTAAATCTTTATTATCAAAATTTCAGAGAACATACTAATAAAAAAGAAACAAATAGTGACAGAGACAAAAATAAGCCTTTTAATCTCTGGTCAAGGGATGTCAATTTGATCCTCAAAGGGCTGAGGAAACTCATACCCATAACAGCACTCTTATGGCAAGAGCCATCATACCTGGCATTGCAGTATGTGGCTACTGGAGATCAAACTAGGGACCTTGCACTTGCAAGGCAGGTGCCAGAACCACTGAACTAAATCTCTGGCCCAACTCATACCTTTCTGAGACAGAGTAACTGTTTCTCCATTTTGATGATTGAAAATATGGAGCTCAAATAAAGGTACTTACTGAAAGTCAAGTAACTATTAAGGCCCTATTAATGACTCCTAAAATGATGTTCTCTTCTTCTCCATGTATCTGAGTAACCATTATGTTAAGATATTATGTAAAGATGCCTGGATTTTCCATTGTGATTTCAAAACCTAGATAAAAATAAGTCAATTAAAAGAAAGATGTATCTTAGAACTTTAATACATGAAAATAGACATACACGTCTATATCACAAATATCATGATATTGTCTGTATG